>VZTY01030662.1:281876-303660 GCA_013400935.1 Turnix velox | reverse complement strand
GGAAGGAAGGAAGAAGAAAGAAAGAAAGAAAGAAAGAAAGAAAGAAAGAAAGAAAGAAAGAAAGAAAGAAAGAAAGAAAGAAAGAAAGAAAGAAAGAAAGAAAGAAAGAAAGAAAGAAAGAAAGAAAGAAAGAAAGAAAGAAAGAAAGAAAGAGGATCCCTCATAAAAGTCTTGGTTTAAAAAAAATGCTAAACATTTATTGGAACCAGTTTTAGTTCCTCATTAATCTGAAGATGAAGTATTATTGATTTACAATGAGCAATTCATCCGATATCCACCAGCAGTGTATAAAAACAGAGTCTGAGAACCAAAAACTGGGTGATGGCTGTTTGGCAGCAGCTTGCTGTGTTCTGCCAATGGCATAACCTGTCCAACTGGATGGGAAACAGCCCTGCTCTTTCTGTGTGTTCTGTTGTTGTGCAGGCTTGGCTCTATGTGTCCCACAGATCATACACTAACCTACATTTATTTTTACATTACAGGATCTGCAAGTATTATATTAGATCAAGGCTTTGGGGACTTCGCATATTGCTTAACCTCAGTCACCCGGGCTCTTAGTCATTCCAGTGATGAGCATGGTAAAAATAGAAAAAATTACCCAGCTAGATTGACACAGAGACACACACATCTGTGCACAACGACATACATATCCCTAGGGCCTGATAGAACAACAACAGTTGAGTACAGAGAGCTTTGGACCAGGCCCAATATTAGTATAGATTATAGACTAACTGCCTCTGATCTTTGAAATCAGTTTTAAGAGGCCAATGGAGGGGATGAGCCTCCTTTCTCTGACCCCGGTTTTCCACCAGTGTAGCTCCACTGGTTTTAGTGACATGTAAAGCAAATGTAATGAAGTGGAGAATTAGGCTAGCATTATGTTTTTTAAGTATCTTATTAGCCTGCATATTACATCCTTTTTAGTGAGTTGGCAGCTGTGCAAAGGACTCTAAGGACCTAATTCACCGAAGCAACTACAACTCTTCCCACTGGCTTTGGGTTGGGGCCCTAAATTATTCTGAAAATTCAGGGAGGGAAGGATATTATGAAGTGGTACAGCAAAGGTAAAAGAGTGTTAATGAAAGTCCCTTGAGGAGGTCATGGGTTTTTATTAGTTTGAAGGAGCCTTCCATAAATAAAAAAAGTTTTATGAAAACATTTTAAGGTGTGCCAAATGTTCCTGAATGTGATTTTTTTTTCTTCCTTTTTAACCTTAAAAAAAGAAAAAAAACCCCAACAACTAAATTTTAGGATGAGGAAAAAAAAAACAACAAAAAACCCAAACAAAATCAAACAAAAAAATCTTCAAAACAAACCAATCAACATTCCAGTAATAATATATTTGTTTACACCTTATAATACATGTTAAGTGTATGGGGTGGGAGAGAAAGTTAGGGGGCAGAGAGATAAGAAAAAGAAATATGTCTGTACCACCCCTATCTCTTTTGCTGGTATTTAGCCCTGGAGGTGAATTGCCTGCCTCCTCTCTCCTTCCTTTCAAGGTTGCCAGCCTCTCAGGCAGCCATAGTCATACCTCTTGGCCTTTAGGACTGCACCTGCCTCTCCCCTCTATGCTGTCAGTGGCCATACATGTCTCTTCTGGCTGTCCCCTGTCACACCCAGCCCTTCTGCCCACCCCAGCTTCACCCACAGACACTTAATAAGCAGGTAGAGTAATGGCTTTCATAACTTTTTTTTCCCACAATGACATTTCTTGGTTTGCTCAGGTAAGATTTAGAGTTTTTGTGCCAGTTCCTTGACTCCTGTCTCAACCCAAGTTTCCTCAGCTTTATTTATAATAAAAGAGGGATGCTTTGTCTAAGGAAAGACTACTGGACCCACAGCTAAAAAGGACAGAAAACACAGAGCTATCAAAATTAGGAGCAAAACCCAGCTCATCCCTGATCTGCCACCTCTTTGTCCCTCAGCTTTTGCAGAAAAGAAATCAACAACAGACTTTCACCTCACTAATGAATTGTAAGAACAAATACATGAAAGGCAGGCAGATGACCCATTCTCAGGTCTACATAGGTTGCTTTGCATAATATATGCAAAGGAACATAACTAACGCCTTCTGAAATTATTCCAGTCCTTGGTCAGGACTTAAAACCAAAACATTTAAAAGCAGAAAGACCAAGTTCCATTCATCTGAAATGTCAGTATAAATGTGGAAGCCAAAGGCAAACTATGGATTTCAAACAGAATATACCCAGAGCCTGTAAACCATAAAATAGAATCATAGAATAGTTTGGGTTGGAAGAGACCTTAAATATCATTGAGTTCCAATCTCCCTGCCATAGGCAGGGACACCTCCCACTAGATCAGGTTGCTCAGTGCCTTGTCCAGCCTGGCCTTAAACACCTCCAGAGAGGGGGCATCCACAACCTCTCTGGGCAACCTGTTCCAGTGTCTCACCACCCTTATTGAAAATAATTACTTTCTTATATCCATCCTGAATCTCCCCTCTTGTAATTTACATCCCTAATTCTTGGTCCTGCCATCACATATCCTATTGAAAAAATTACTATTTAAGATGGTGCTTTTGACTTGAGCTGAAACATCCAGAAAAAAGAGATGGACCTGCACAAATATTCTTAAAAAAATGTTTGTATCTTGAACCAAACACAAAAACCTTCTATTGCAGAAATTATTTCAATGAGGTAAAAATGTATAAAAATTTATCATAGCAAATGTTAGATATCCAGATCTCTTTGCAATGGAAACTTAAGATTCAATGATACTGATTTGACCTTCCTTTTCACATTGGGTGACCAAGAGAAGTATAGAAAAGGCTTTTGAAGTATGAAGGGTCCAAGTATGGCAAAGGAATAATAATGGAGGTTTTTGATTGATGCTGATATGACAGCAGCTCCTGGAAACACCAAAAGATAATCAATACAGTAGAAAAGATGAGGCAGAGATAAGCAAAAGCAAATAGTTCTTGATCATGCTTGGAGAAGAATAATGCAAGTGGACTGAAGTTCATACAGCAGATGAGTGAGAAAGTTAAAAATATACTTTTCTCTCACAGTGCATATCCTTGTAACACAACCTTCTGATCAGTGTGTTCCCTGATATTTCTTCTGTTCTGATTTTTGTTCAGCAGAACCCAAATAACATCATCATGGCTATGCTGCACATGTAGGGAACAGGCAATATTCAGAGTTGTACCAGGCCTGGACATTTTATGAGCTAGCAGCATCTAGTCAGCAGCATAGCCAGCTCTTGGGAATTACTGGAATAATGCAACCTAGAGCAGCAGGCAAGCAAAAGTCCAGCTTAGGCCTCACTGCTCTTTAAATCTGAAATTAAATCTAGCTCACATGACTACATTTTCTAAAATCCTCCTCCTGAAATCTGGCAAAGATTTCACTGCAAATGTCATCTTCTCTAAGAGACTTCTAATTTTCCGTTATTTTTTGTTTCCATTTGCTATTTCCTGTTACTTAATTATTTTTTATGATCTTCACTCCTGCATTCAAAATTATGTGTCAATAAACATGTTGTTTTTCATGCAAAAATTATGAGAATTAATCTACTGCTCAGTCATCATACCTGTGAGTCACAATAATTTGCAAACATTTACATCTTGAACTGCAAAATTTTTAATAAAGATGAACTGAAGGAAAAACTATCCACAATTTTTTCCCCTGGAATGTTTATCAGATTCACCAGAGGAAATAATTTTCAAAATTACAAAATACAGTCCAGAAATGCCATAATAGTCCTTTTAGCCACACTAATGAAAAAATGAAGTAATGAAATTTCGGTGTATTTTCATTTCAAAACACCACCTTTTGTTTCAAAACATCCCTAGAACACAAAGAAGGTGAAGGGTAAAGCTATACTGTAATCCAAACTATATATTCCATTTCATGCCAAAATATGGATGTAATTTGGGAGGTTCACTTTTTCATGAATTCACAAGAAGTATCTGCCTCAGTTCCTGCCCAGTCAATTTTCTAATAGTTTGGTTCAGTTAGCAAAGCACAAAAAAGCATCAGTTCCTCTACAAAAAATATTTCTTGCTACACATCATGACTACAAGATAGTGGTGAGACGAAAGCAGCAACCTTATGATTTTATGAGCTAAAGAGGAACTTTGGCTCTGCCCTGAATGATGTAGGAAAGGGAAGCAAATCCACCCAAACTGTGTGGAAACAGTGTAGGCAGACTTGCTGAGGAGAAGCTATGGCAGGATTCTACCTCTACGTAATCCTTTCTATCTTTTCTTTGGAAAACTACATGGTCACCATTTGAATAGATCTTCTTCTCCAAAAATCTCTTCAGAAAAGAAATAAAGCCACAGAAGTAAATAAAAACACAGTATCATGCATGGCATGGCCTTCTCTGACACTTAGAACCACTTTCTGTTGATAACTAAAGACCATCTGTGAATGCAGAGAGAGAATTGATATGTTCTGAAAGCTCCCACTTCCATTTTCTTATGTGGAAGTGATAAAAGTAAATTACTAGATTTTTCTATATGTAACATCCAATGCTTTCTTTATAACAGCAGTGCTGTGTAAATCACTGACTCATTAGTTCAATGAAGACACAGGCACAGAAGGAGAATTTTCTCTCTATTATTTTATAGGACTGAAAAAAAAAATCCACGTAATATCAAAATACTTAAGGCAACCCTCCACACTTCCCAAAACTATATGCTTAAAAAATCAGATTCTTTTTTCTGCCATAAGAAGGCAAAAATTTCAGTTCTTATATTTTAATTTTTTTTCAATTAATCTTCAGGATATTCTTCAGCCTGCCTTGTGAACACAGGCTGAAGGAGTTGGGGTAGTTCAGCCTGGAGAAGGCTTAGGGGGGACCTCATAGTAGCTTCTCAGTACCTGAAGGGGGCTACAGGAAGGTAGGGGTAGGACTTTTCAATAAGATATGTGATGGAAGGACTAGAAATAATGGATGTAAATTGGAAGGGGGTAGATTCAGGCTAGATATAAGAAAGAAATTCTGTATGGTGAGGGTGGTGAAACACTGGAAGTGGTTGCTCAGGGAGGCTGTGGATGCCCCCTCTGTGGAGGTATTTAAGGCCAGGATGGACCAAGCACTGAGCAGCCTGATGTAGTGGGAGGTGTCCTTGCCTATGGCAGGGAGGTTAGAACTCGATGATCTTTGAGGTCCCTTCCAAGCCAAACTATTCTATGATTCTATTCTAAAATTCATGGGAGTTTTCATTAGATAAAATAAGATAAATTTCCCAAGAAATATTTCTTCATAAACACTCAGGTTTACTGTTTCAGAATTCTGTGCAACTTCAAGTGAAGTTTATCTCAATGAAGAAGCTCCCACACAACAGCAATATTTGTGTCCTTTTCTTTCCAGACACGTGTCACTTTCTCTGTGATAAAATAACAAGGAATAAATGTGTTTTACTGCTAATGTACGAAGCAATTGGTAAATGAAAATATTGTGCTTCTGCTTTTGTATTTTTCTGAATCAAATGCTGCTATTACTCATTCACCCAGCAATAACATTGCATCAGAAGCTTAGTGAAGACAAGAGGAAGGAATTTATCATGGGAGAAGGTGAGTCTGAAACACTGCCAGTTCCTCAGAGAATTTTTTCTTCACTTAATGCTATACATACCCTAACATGTCTCAACCATGCCACAGAGAACTTTCCCTGGGACACAAACACCAAGTCAGCGTCACCAGATTCTGTGACTTACGTCAATGTGACTCCTTGCATGAATGCAGATTACTCACATGAATAAGGAATAGAGACTTCAATCAGCACAGTGTCTGGAGACCCCATTGATGCAAGACATATTATGGAAGTGAAGCCATTAAAAAGTCAACAGTGGGCTACAATTAGCACACTCCTATTTGAAATATTATTGGGATGAGGGGAAAAAATTTTCCAGTTAGGTTGGGAAGGAAACACATTGTCTCTAATAAAGCTGTGTTTCAGTGATGGAGACACTGGTGGCTCTCGGAAGTGACCCCTGAACTGTGCTGCTGCAGCAGGGTGAATTTTAATTAAATGCAAAAGTTTAACTGCCTATGATAATTACAAAGCAGACCCAGAGGTCACCTAGGCTATTTTCACAAAAAAAGGGAATTATTCATTTTTCTAGTGGATTCAAGGTTTGGCACCAAATTATTACTATTAAAATTATTATAAAGCTTGAACCTAGATGCTGAACAAAGACCCACTGATATACTTCTGCCTGTGGTAAATCCTAGCATTTCTACAAGAGTTTTCAAAGTAAATCAAAATTTAAAATTTGCTGAATGAAATCTGTCACAGACCTGTGTACTGCATCTTTCATTTCAGGACTGATGGAATGTTTCATTTTCATCTATCAAATAAGCTCAGATTTTTGTTTCAACATGCATTTCCCAGTGGCAAAATATGTGACTTAGGGAGTATAATTCTGGATTTGCTTCTAAATGATGAACTATCCTATCCTTAGCCTTGCTAAGACCTCCCATTAGGCACTCAGTTCTGCGGGTAAAAGCCTACTTTTTCTGCATGCTGTTGCTGTCCTACTACATCTTCCATCAGAAGTAAAAAGGGTTTCTATAAAAATCTTGTCCCAAGGCAAACATAAAACTGGCTCTAGTTTTCATAAAACTAATTTCTTAAATCCTGCTTAGTCCTTGAACACAGGAATATAATGAGAAAGGGGAAATTATTTACATATCGACCAGTACTGAAGCATCCTCTACTATTTGGGTTTCATTTAAATTTAAGTAATCTAGAGCCATGGTAGTTTTTTCGCAATAGTATCAGCAGTCACTGCTCAACATAAGAATATACATTCCTCACTGCTAGTCTTATCTAGCCTCTACTTTGTTCCTGCTGGCTCATTCATTTCTCTCAGGCATCACCAAAGAAGTGTTACTTGATCAGGATTTAGCATCTGGGGGCTCCAGACTTGGGTACGTGCTCACATTCACCATCCATTTTGTTTTTAAATTGAGACCAAGTACCTCTGTTTGCTTTTGATGTTCTTGTGGCTTTACCAGAATATTTCCTCTCTCCCACATTCACTTGACATTTCCAAATGGTTCTCAAAGCCTGAAGATCTGGCAGCAGTGGATCCCTGAGTGTGCAATGTGAGGAACAAGGCAGGAAGGAGCAGTGCAAGCCCTTGTCTCTGTGCAGTGTTTACCCCTTAGTCCATTCAGGGTCTCCATCTCCCCCAGTCAACTTTACCTGCACATCAGTGAGCCAAAACACAGGCAGTGAAGTTTTCAAGATCATTCTTGGTGAAGATCAAGGATCTGCTCCCCCTAGCACATTTCTAACAGTTCCAGGCCTGAAAGCCAAGCACTTTATTCACTATATCATGTAATTCTCTTGTTCCCTGATTAATAAAATCCATATAAGCCACAATTTTTAATTTTTCACTCAGTCAATCTTTTTTCCTTGTTTACATTTTCACACAAAAGTGACAGCACCTTTGCTTTACTTCAGATGCTCCAAATAAAACTGTATGTCTCAATAGGGAAATTTTCTCTTGAGAACTTCAGAAACTTTTTTATTTCTTTATGCAATATTAACCAGTTAATTTAAAAATGGAAGAGACTAACCAGCTTCCTCTCTTATGGTGACTATCGCTTTTGTGGTCTATCATATTTTACACCATGTATTCTTCCTGCTTGCTGAAAACACTCTTTGAAGATTGCATATTCAGGCATGAATTACAAAATTTGCCTGTGCATCTTCTGTCTTAAAATAACTGTTTGCCCATTAGGCAATTAGGGTTAACTGTAAATATTTGCAGCTCTCAACATGCATCTGGGGAGCAGTCATTACAGCTGTACAAATTACCTCAAATTTATTGGCAATCAATTAACTTGAGGGAAAATTACCTTGCACAGAGTAGCCAAAGAGCAAGAGCTGAAATCCCTAATGATGCAAAGTGGTTTAGTAGTCAGCAATCACAACCACTTAGGCAAATCATGAGAATCATAGAATGGTTTGGGTTGGAAGGAACTAATACAGATCATGTAATTCTAACTCCCTGCCATAGGCAGGGATACCTCCCACTAGATCCCATTGCTCAGTGCCTTGTCCAGCCTGGCCTTAAATACCTCCAGGGAGGAGGCATCCACAGCCTCTCTGGGCAACCTGTTCCAGTGTCTCACCACCCTCACAGTAAAGAACTTCTTTCTTGTATCTGGCCTAAATCTCCCTCTTCCAATTTGCATCCATTACTCCTCATCCTGCCATCCTGTACCCCATTAAAAAATCCTACCCCAGCCTTTCTGCAGGCCCCCTTCAGAACTTTCAGGGACTCAGATTTCTGCACTCACACAAAGAAAGCAGATCTCAGTGGAATATCTGATCATTAACTTGGTAGGACTCGAGCTGATAAGGTAAAGCTACCCCTCAAATTGGAATCCCCTTTCCATAGTATACATACATATTGCTCTCAGCAAGAGATGAAGATGCTGAGGGCAGATAGAATCATAGAATCATAGAATAGTTCAGGTTGGAAGGGACCTCAAAGATCATCGAGCTCCAACCCCGCTCTGCCATACGCAGAGACACCTCCCACTAGATCAGGCTGCTCAGTGCCTTGTCCAGCCTGGCCTTAAACACTTGCAGAGAGGGGGCATCTACAGCCTCTCTGGACAACCTGTTCCAGTGTCTTACCACCCTCACTGGCTCCAAAAGCCACCCCTCAAATTGGAATCCCCTTTCCATAGTATACATACATATTGCTCTCAGCAAGAGATGAAGATGCTGAGGGCAGATAGCATGAGTGGATCCAGACTTTGGATTTCCCATGCAAGGTGGAATCCTTTCTCATAGTGTAGACTCAACATTAGGTCTGCTTAAGTCTGCTCAAACCTATTCAACACTCTGCATCTTATAGGAATGGGCCTTTAACTTCTTTAAAATCACTGTGACAACTTCAGATGCTTTGATACAGACAATTTTTGTAAAGGATGAGTCAGTTGTTCTTTTCAGAAAGCTGCCAATAGCATATGACCACAGGTTTCTGAGTCACGCATATGCATGTGCAATAATGTTCTTTACCAGAAATGTAGCATTGATGGGTGCAGATAAAGCCAGATACAAGCTGCAGACAAATGATGGCATGTGATGGTACAAAGACTTCATTGGCAAAGGTCTGAGAAAGTGAATTGCTCACAATTAGGGAATTATGCAAAATTTCCTCAAGGAGTGATGATGCTGGATGCTTCAGAAAAATTGTTACGCACTTACTTCAGATTTCTACATTTTTCTTTTGAGCCAAGTGCATACTTGACAGATAACTAATTAATTTCCAGCTCTTCCTACCACAATTGACATGGAGCTGTTGGAGCAGGTCCAGAGGAGGGCCAAAAAGATGATCAAAGGGCTGGAGCACCACCCTTGTGAGGACAGGCTGAAGGAGTTGGGGTTTTTCAGCTTGGTGAAGAGAAGGCTCAGGGGGGACCTCATAGTAGCTTCTCAATACTTGAAGGGGGCTACAGAAAGGCTGGGGTAAGACTTTTTAATAGGGTATGTGATGGAAGGACTAGAAATAATGGATGTAAATTGGAAGAGGGGATATCAGGCTGGATATAAGAAAAATGTTCTTTAGGGTGAGGATGGTGAAGCACTGGAAGAGGTTGCCCAGAGAGGTTGTGGATGCCCCCTTTCTGGAGGTGTTTAAGGCCAGGCTGGACAAGGCACTGAGCAACCTGATCTAGTGAGAGATGTTCCTGCCTATGGCAGGGGGTTAGAACTTGATGATCTTTAAGGTCCCTTCCAACCCAAACTTTTCTATGATTCTATAATCCCAGGGTTTTCTCACTAACAATCACAATTCCTGAAAACCTTACAAGCAACATCAGCAGACTGCTTGCTTTTTAAAACAAAAAGTAAATTTTGGAAATACTAGTCCAATATGAATATAAGAAGAGATAGTTCAATGAATGGCAAATGCTCTTTGGATGAAAAGGAAGTGAAGAGCATGGAATTCTCCCTGACATAATTTGCTGGCAAATCTGGTGTGCTCAGTGCAAGAGAAAATCTCACTAACTCCTTTTCAACGCAGAAAAACCAAACGCTTGCCAAAAATTATTTTTATAGACTTGTAGAGGATTAAGAATAATCAAAGCTGCATTGTTAAGAGGGTTCCAATTAAATGCAATCAATTTGATTAGATTAACCTCACCATCCATCAGTTTTTATGTTCTGCAGATCCTAGATGCCGATAGGTTGTTTCAATTCCCCATTTTTTTCCATTACCAAGGTTTCATTATGCACATTAAGCATGTTTCCATTTGCCTGAGGTACAGCAGGGGCAGGGAAGCATTTTTCAAAGATAACTCATTTAATATTAAATGTCAAAATATTACTCACTTATTTAGCAAGATCATGCAGCTGCAACCTGGAGAATTAATTAGGGATGGTGTCTCTGTGGAGTTCAGGGCGTTGGTCTGAGCATACCTTTTGCTAAACAAAAAATCATTGACTTGCCCAGGATTTCAAACATTGTATGGAACTAACTAAAGGGCAATGCTGAACAGCTAAACATACAAAGGAAGTGTTTTTTCAGCCAGAATCACTGTGATTAATTATGACTGAAACAACCAGAGGAACTTCTCATTACAGAAAGTAATGAAATAAGTCTATTAACATGATAACAAAAAAAAAAAAAAAGTGGAAATGACTGGTGGCTTTGTTTTGAAGATTATCACCATAGTGTTTCCCTTCTGCACAAGCAATCAAAAACCCATTGAAGAAAAGAACCATGAATACTCCCCTCTTTACAGACAGAAAATTGGTGTAGAAGAAAAATGTAGGTTGACTGTTCTCACAACACTTGCTACTTGAGTTTCTCTGGAGGTAATTCTTTATTTGCATCCATGTAAATCAGCCTTTAAATGACATGGTCTAGGATCTGTGTCAGCAGAATGGACTGTCATCTGGTTCTCTTCATCTCAGCTCGGAGAATTTGCAGGAAAGTCTTCCTCTTCACTTCAGAGGAAAACTGATGAATTATCATTGTTCTATTGTACTCTTTTGACATAGGTACAGTTAGTTCAGTGACAGTGTTGCTCCTGTTGTTCAGTCAGTAGGAAACACCGCTTCTTGGAAGTCAGAGTATGATTTCAGTCTTCCTCTGAATTTCATTGTTTGTCTGGTTGTTTTGGGAGATAAGACTTGGGTACTGTGAGTTTTAGAATCATAGAATAATTTGGGTTGGAAGGGACCTTAAAGATCATCGAGTTCCAACCCCCCTGCCATAGGCAGGGACACCTCCCACTAGATCAGGCTGCTCAGTGCCTTGTCCAGCCTGGCCTTAAACACCTCCAGAGAGGGGTTTTATGTCTAAAGTTTCCATTTAGCCAATTTCTTTTTCCCATACAGTATCAAAATTGAATTATTTTATTTTGTTTTTTAAATGCACCCTTTTAGAAATCTTCTAAACACAAAAGCTATTTTAGAGAAGCAGCAGAGAGTGATTTTCAAATACTGGTGAACAAACCCATGTGCATATACTTTAATTTTGCATTGGTTGTCAGTCAGAAGCAGCAATTCTGCTTCCAATTCATATCCTTTCTTGTCTTGAAAGCTTTCAAGAGGCTTCAAGCTCAAACTGACCAAGCTCTCCACAATGCAGAGTGTTAACACACATCTTGCAGTAGGCAAACCACAGTCACCTTTACTGATTCTCTCCAGCACATAAAGAAGGCATATGAAGCTTGTTTTGGTAAAAGGCAAGTGAAGAGGAAAGAAATTAAGTTATCCTGTTTTCCTTAAAAATGGTATTTGAATGTGATAATGGCCCCCATTTTGCTTATAAAACAATTCAAAGCAAAAGTACTCTTCAAAACCATATGCCAATCCATAAGCCTGTAAACCATTTTAGTCCCATTTTTTAGCAAAACAGTTATTAAAGTTGCTAGGTTTATTCACAGGATCTAAACCTTTCTGAAATCCAAGACTTTCTAAATGTTATTCTATTATGTCTTCCCTGTTTCCTGCAAGTGTCACCTACTTGATCATCTTGCTCGGCTTAGAGATCCTTTTCTTTAACCCTTGTGATTTCCTCTCCGAAACTTTGTTTCGAAAATTGCTGCTTTTATGTCAGCAGATAATTTTTTGGTGCCCCAAACCAGCCTTCAACACGTTATTTTGGGTTCCCATGAATTTTTTCCTTTGACCCTCTGCCTGCAAAGGAAGATAAACACCTCAAGAACGATCTTGAGATTTGCTCTACAGCTTTCTGCTAGTGTTGGCCATCAGCCAGAGTTTTAGGTGGGGCCTTATAAGGCCAGCATTGAACTAAAATAAATCTGTTGCACTAACAAGAAGTTGGGGATGCAATTCTGGCTTCCATTTCAGAAAATGGCAAACAAGAGTAAAATTGGATTTCTTGCTATAAACTGTATGTGAATGTAATTAGATAATATGGTGATTGATACAATATAAATACACTTATTTTCCTATAAAAATTATATCTTTGGACACCATACATATTGGTACTTAGATAATATAGTGATGGATACAATATAAATACATTGCTTTTCCTATAAAAATTATAACCTTGGACACCATACGTGTTGGCACAGACACTAGCATGATAGAAATGAGTTTCCTTCTTCTGACAGGTCTTTGTTTCTCTCTTCACCATGATGTGGGTCTCATGATTATTGCCACGAGATGCTCCAAGCCATAAAAGCATTTTAGCAACAACACTCAATTTCCAGATAATCCTTTTCCCTGAACACAATAATGATGAAATACAGAAGCTCCTCTAGTTCCTAAGTAAAGAGTGGGAAAGGAAGGTGAGCAGGAAAGAGCAGAAATATTCCCACAGTCTCCTTTTGCTTTATTCAAGTGGCAATGTTTTCATCAATGTCCAGTCCATAGAGATGTCTCTGTAGGACGTGATGGCAAAGTCCCTTAAACTGAGACATCTGTTTAACTTTACTAATAAAATTAAGATAGTTTGAGGCCTCTCAAGGACAGGCACATAGAGACAATGTTTGATCTAAAGGGCTGGCTATGGGAATGTGGATATAGGATGAGCCCTGTGCTCCAGAAAAGAGATATATTTCCCCAGATCCAATGCAATCTAAAGAAATTCCTATTTTGAACTAGTTCACTGCTTCACTGCACTGATCTCACACAGTTTTGCAGATCAGCTGGGGAGCTGGGAAAATGCAGTTCTGTGCCACTTCCAACCCTGCTCATGCTGGCATTGCTCTCCCAGCTGACAAGGAACAGCACCACACCCTATTGAATGCTCTACACAGTACAGTGATTCCACATGTTAAGGAGAGATGACTCCTGCTGCAAAAAAAGTAAGTTCACAAGATCATAAGATCATAACCATTCTTAATTTCAGGTGAGAAAATAAATTCATAATGGTGTCTCTCCATTTAAGCGTTACAGTCTTATTTCAAATTTGTAATGCATCTTTCTCATTAGGATTGTGGGATTTCTAAGGTTCTCTGACAAATACTTCTTTACAAATCCTCAGTTCTTTACCTTCAACATTCACTAGTCAGTAATGGCCAAAACTGCTTGGGATAGTATTTAATTCCAGGCTGAATAATTTTAAAATAGTTTAGCTGCCTTATAGGATTTGAACCAACTTTCTTGGCATTATATGCTGTTTGTCAGGGTGGTCAGCATCTGATCTTCTGGAGGAAGTCTCAGTTGCTGCAGTTTGCATTAATTTAATTTCCACAGAGGAGTCATCCTTGCTTTCACAGTTAGGTACCGCCTGGAAGCTCAGTATTCCCTCTCTGTTGCTGTCATGATCAATTTTCATTCTAGAGATGCTCTTTGTCCACAGAAAGAAGCAATCTGTCTTTAAACTGAAAACACTAAATGTGGAATATTAAAATCAAATGGGCATATTGGTTGAATTTCTATTCAAATTCTTTTAGTTTAACATTTTCTTCTCATAAAGACCCAGGAAACCCTGATCACTAAATATTGTCATAAACCAAATAAAAATTAATTTAGGATATAACTCAAATGAAGTTTTGTACATGTAAAACAATTTTAAAAGAATTTTTATTTTGTTTTAGTGCTCATCTAATAATGTCTTCATTATATTTATTTGTCTGTGATTTATGCATCTTGCTGTTTGACACTTCATGAAAAATCACACTATTATATTTTGACAAAGTGGTTCCACTGAGAGTTTGCACTTGAAACAGCAGGATTTTATTCCAGCTACCATTTTGTTAAATCAAGAATTAACATGACTCTTCATCTTTCACCAATTCATAGCTGCTCACACCTTCTGAAAGACTTCTGCTTGATAAATGAATACGTGGTTTGACCCAGAGTATTGTGATATTCTGATTGTGTCTTTTGACATGCCTGTATTTTTCTCTCATATATTGCACAAGCCTTTTCTAAAATAGCATCTGTGGCAGTCACAGAGATTGATGACTTAAGACAATAGAACATTTACTGGGATGAAAGTAAAAGCTTTACATTTGTGTATCTTAAAGCACTTGAAGTCCAAAATTATGTTGCAAAAGCCAAACTTGCCTTGAAATTCCATGACTCATTTTTGTGACTTTAAAATATAGACATACATCAAGCTAAGCTGTGAATGTGCACTGTGATACTATGATTTGCTCTCAATTGCTGGCCAGACTTATCAGTTAAAACAATTTAAAACACATGGGACTTTTTGTTTCTTGACCACAAAATAACAGGCGAGAGTGAAACGGATTTAACCCCTCCAGTTTGAGAGCTGATATGGGATTTAGCCACACAGCTCTCATTCAGGTCAGCAGAAGTTCAAATCCATGGGTGTGGTATAGCAAGCCTTTCATGGAACTCTCATAAAGCTGGAGGCTTCTCATGTCTGTGAGGGTAAGGGGGTGTCAGCAGATGACAAACTCAACATGAGCCGCTGTGTGCATTTGCAGCCAAGAAGCCAACCAAATCCTGGGATGCATCATGAGAAGTGTGACCAGCAGGTCAAGAGAGGTGATTTTGCCCCTCTGCTTGGCTCTGGAGTTACTGTGTCCAGTTCTGGAGTCCTCAACATAAGAAGGACATTGAGCTGTTGGAGCAGGTCCAGAGGAGGGCCATGAAGATGATCAAAGGGCTGGAGCAACTGCCTTATGAAGACAGGCTGAAGGTGTTGCGGTTGTTCAGCCTGGAGAAGAGAAGGCTCAGGAGGGACCTCAGTGTAGCTTCTCAGTACCTGAAGGGGGCTACAGGAAGGTAGGGGTAGGACTTTTCAGTAAGATACGTGGTGGGAGGACTAGAAATAATGGATGCAAATTGGAAGGAGGTAGATTCAGGCTAGATATAAGAAAGAAATTCTTTACTGTGAGGGTTGTGAAACACTAGAAGTGGTTGCCCATAGAGATTGTGGATGCCCCCTCTCTGGAGGTGTTTAAGGACAAGCTGGACAAGGCACTGAGCAGCCTGATCTAGTGGGAGGTGTCCCTGCCTGTGGCAGGAGAGTTGGAACTCAATGATCTTAAAGGTCCCTTCCAACCCAAACTATTCTATAATTCTATGATTTCATGTAGTCACTGCCATTACTCTGATTTTAGTGGAGAATCTGATCTGATGCCTTGGTTAGCTATGACCAAGCAGGTAGATATGTAGGTGGGCCAGTGCCAGTGTCCAACTGGTGATTTCCTCCAGAAAGTATGGAGTAAGAGGAGCATATACCACTTCGGAGTAATCCACTTCTGGTAGCTACTCTCAAAACCAGTCCAGCTGTGACACCCTGAGCCAAGTGTAATTTGTAATGGTCCTAAAGTGCAGTTTCATGTTGGGCTCATTGTTTTAATCAATGTCCTGTTCACAAAGGCACAGACTCTAAGCCCAGCAGCCAACACCACTTTGTGACAGCAGATGCAACCAAAGATTCAGAGGAACCTCTTAAAATCATGAAGAAAAAGCAAGCAAAACTCACGAATTGTAGAGAACCTTTAGTCTGTTAGGTTGGCCATAAGAGTGATTCTGTTTTTTCTCTACAAAATATCTGCTCCTTTTTATGTTTGATTGCAATTCAAGGTGTTGGTTGTTGCTCTGTAAAACTCACAGATGGGATCCTGGACCCCTGGAAGAATATGGGAACATTCATGCTATATGTGGTTCTGGTGATATACACCATCCCAAAACAAACTCTCCTAGAGGGCAAAGACATTTAGAACTTTTTTAAAGGCTTGTAGTGGTGTTTCAACTTGTCCCAAGTTCTGCTGCCTTTTGAATATTTCCTCAGTTTGGAAGAGAGCTTGGGAAAGGCTTCCAGAAACTGATATATAAAAACAGGCTTCGACTCCTGGATTTCAGCATCTCCAGCAGCTCAAACTGCTGAGCTATCTGAGAACAGTTCTGGGCTCAGCCTCAAATGCCCTCTGTGACCTGGGGTAAAATTGCTTACTCTCTCTCTTCCTCAGTTTTATAATCTTAAAACATAGATGATAATGCTTCCTTTCTTCTGTGTTGTGTCCTGTCCACAGAGACCATCAGCTTCTCAAGAGGATCTCTGCTACAAGGCAGTGTTTGTTCTGTGCCTACAACACAGGGCTGAGATCCCACTGAAGGCTCCAGGAGTACTGGGCTCTAGGCCAGGGTTCGGATAAGTTTGGCTTTTGGATCTAACAAAGGTTCCCTCTCCTCACAGGCCATCACATTCATTTATTTTGCCCTGTGGTGAAGTTAATGCTACATCTGTGATGTCACAGTCGTTTCCATGACAACAGGTTTATGACTTCAATGTAAAGTCAAATGTAAGGAGAAGCTGAGGGACATGAAGGAAAGCTCTTATTCAAATCAGAAACATCTGACACAGCAACAGAGAAGAGAAATGGCCAAGAAGGTACATTTCTTTTATTGTTCTACGTGTTTGTGGTTTCTTCTTAAATTTTCAACAATGTGTACATCACATGTTTTAATAGTTGCTCTTCCACTTACGTTTTTTTCAGTTAAAGCTTTTTTCTTTCTCCTTTTAAGTAAAAAAATAAATCTAATACCATTTGTTTAACCAGTTAATGAATGCCTTTGCCTTTTTTCAATTAGGTTTAATTTAATAGAAGTAAATTTGGACTTCAGTAAAGTCTTCTTTCTGATGCCAAATATGAATGATACTATTTCTGAACAAACAGGGGAACTGTTAAAACTGTGGCTTTCCATACTTAGCAGAATAGGCTTTCAAAGAAGCAAATAATAAAAAAATAAGAAGCCACATCAAAGTGTTTTTTGAAACACCGATTTTGAAAAAAAATATTCAAGAAGGCAAAGCTATTACAGAACAGAAATAAAATATTGGGCAGGGTAATGCAAAGAACCAGAAGTTTTTCATTCTGTGTTTTTGTCTTTTGTTTGCTGTTTGTTTCTTTCTTGAGCAGCAACCTCCACAAACACAGACGTCTCTCTGTGGATTAAGGTGCCACCAAAGTATAGACTGCAAATCCAGCTCAGCATTTGTCCAACGTGGGAACATCCACAGGAGCTATCCCTTCTGTAGTCTCAGGAAGGGATTCCCAGGAGCATCTAAAGGTGGAGATGATGCCTAAAGGAAGCCTGTGAAGTTTACCGTCCATCCTTGTGTTAGCAAGTCTAAACACATCAACTAGTCATCTCCAAGACCCTGGGAGCCACACTAAAAGACAGGGTGGATAGCAACACTTATGTGTTGTAGCTGGATTCACTGGAAGCACCTCGTGATGGCTGCCAATACTTAAAGCCATGAAAGTTTCAGTTGAAAAGTTTTCAGGTATCTGCTGTGCACCCAGAAGTGACTAGGTTCAGCGTGTTGTGCCTCTGCTGCACTGCTTGGTTCACAGATAGTTGTTGATTCAATTAGTTCATTAAGATAAATAGTTCATTAACGGTGGAATTTTCAAAGAAGCCACAGGAATTAGGTAACCAAATTCAATGAGATTTGGGTACTTAACTCCCTTAGACTCCTTTGAAAAGGGCAGCTATAAATGCTCACCTCTTTAGTTGCAATTATTTATACTTATAGGATTACAAGTGCAGCTCTTTACAAATGTAGAAGCAAAGGCTGTAAAAGCAGACATGGCATGAGAACAGAGATCTGTCTGTGGATAGCACAGGGCATAAATATATACAAGCAGTGGCCATGCATTTAAACTCTCCTTAAAGTGAAAATACCAGTAGAGTCAGTAATATCTCTGAAGCCAGCAAGAGCTTCTTAAGCTTATTTAATGAAAATCAATGAGATATGCAGAATCAAATATGCATGTGCACAAATTTGTAATATATATAAATAGATATACATATATAAAAGTATATGCATGTACATAAAGAGCTGGATGTGAATGTGGGTGCAGACAGTTGTTTGTGTTCTTCTGCAATCATGTAAAATAGTAAGATGTAATAGTATTTGCTGCTGGGAAATGTGGCATCTAAGCTCTCATGGTAATGTCCATGACCTTATCAAACTATATGAGGAAATGTTTCTCTTAGCAGGTATCATCTAGGAAAGGAGCTTATCATCTTGGAAGAATTAAAATTTAACCATCTGATGGATTAAGAAGTAAAAGAACAACACACAAATACTATAAAAAATCAGACCTCCAATCAACAGAACCTGACACCATATTCTTTCACCTGATGGTGGAATAAAAAAAGGAAAAATTAACAGGTCTGTTTGATAAAGGGTCTGGGTATTATTAAAATGACCAAACCAAAAACAGTGCAGAACCATCCAGTTTACCAGTTTATCCTAAAATGGCTTATGGTTTTGAAGAGTACTTTTGCTTTGAATTGTTTTATAAGCAAAATGGGGGCCATTTTCACATTCAAATACCTTGTATCCTTGTCTGGCAACAACTACAGCCACTGTATTTCCCCAGCGGCACCCCAATACAGTTAAACCTTGACCTTACAGAAGGCAATGACAGGACCCATGACTGCCTTTCTTGAACATGATAGAGAAGTTTCTCAGGCATGATCACAGCCTCCCTCAATGTCCACTGTCTTTACAATTACTGCAAATGCAAATTTTTCCATGAGACAAATATGAGCTTCTCATCTAGTAAAACACTTCCAGTCATGAGTAACCTTAGGCCTAGAAACACTCCTGGAGTACTCACAAACTCAGAAATACACATGGTCTTAGGCACTTTGTGATGAAGGGCATATCAAAAAGGATGATACATCCCTAGCCCAAAGGTGTGGGAATGAAGAGCTTCCAGCCAAATCCTGCTCATTAACGGGCAACATTATTTTTCTATTAAAAATCACCAGGACTTTAATTGCATGGGCTCCCAGCAAGAGTGATGGCCCCTAAACAAGTCCAAAATATACACAAGATCTATTTCTTCTAGTAAGATGGGTTGATGACTTTCCATTAGAGTGAGTCACTGAGTTCTCTAAACCCTTAAGGTGTAGCAGACCAAAGGAAAATAAGACTGGCTGAGGAATGCAAATAGATAACCAGCACATATAGAACTTTAATTTCATTCCATTCATCTGTGGCCATGAAATATAGCTTCTTAAATGCAAAATGAATGGATCTCCCTCTGCAACAAAGGCATAAAATATCTCACTCCCAAACAAGTATTTGAGCATACGAACATGATCTTTCACTTCATCTAGAACTACCCACCCAGTAAACCAAGCTGTATTCTTTCTGGGTGGCTCAGAGAATAGCATATTACAGTGGAAACACCCATTTATTTCATTTACTGCCATTTATAATATTTTCCACTATTTGCAGATAATGAATTCATCCACTTTTTGCCAAGATTATGCAGCCTGTTTTATAGCCAAAATTATCCAGAATCCTTCTAAAAATGTGTTACCCGTCATTTTCCATGATTGCTTAGTGGTTCTCTTGGAGCAGAACCAAGATCAACCGTATTAACAATGCACAGCAATAACTGAACTGTCATGATCCTACTCTCCCAGCAGCAGGAAGAGTGCCATCAAGCTGGTCCCTGAAGTGTGCTTGATTGAAGAGCGTAACTGTTCAGGTTAATTAAAGCCATTAGATGAGAAATCAGGAATTACTTTTGGAGTTCTTTCCTCTACACACTCTACAATAGCCTTCCCATAAAAATAGATAGGTTTCAGATTATCTGATGTTTTCTTGGCACCACCAACTCTTCAGTTTTCCAGGATAAATTGTATTTGTAGAATATAATGCAATGGAGACTTACAATGTGTAACATGCCTGAGCAGACCTAGCCCCTGACCTTGTAAAGACCAACATATGTCACAGAATCACAGAGTCACAGAAAATCAGGGATTGGATATTCAAGAGATCATCTAGTCCAGTCCAGGTCACACAGGAACTCGTCCAGATGGACTTTGAATGTCTCCAGAGAAGGGGAAGACTCCACACCCTCTCTGGGCAGTCTGTTCCTGTGTTCTGTCACCCTCACTGTGAAAGTTTTTTCTCAGATGTACCCATTTCCCCTTGTCCTATCACTGGAGGTCAATGAGAAGAGCCTGGCTTCATCCTCCTGACACCCAGTCTTTCCATATTTTTAAAGAGTTATTGCATCACCATTGGATTCACCATGGCCACAGACTGCCTAATGCAGGCTCTCTGGAACCAGGCTCATGTGTAGGGCTGCACCAAGACACAAGCAAGGCAAGCAGAAAACAGCAGAAAAGGACAAGTCCTCTGTGGGATGATGTGTGTAGGATTAGTGCTTATTTCTTAAAGGAGGCAACTTCCCTCTCCCTTCTCTGGCTTGGCTGTTCTGGCATGCTATGGAGGGTGGAGTCCTAGGGCCATTTACTCCCTGCTCTGCACAAGGGAAGAGGAGAAACAGGCCAATCACATCTGCTCTTCCCTTCTGCAGGGTCTGGCAGCCTGAAAATCCCATGCAGGGGAGCAAGTGAGCTCTTTGCTCAACAGCTGGGCCCAGCATGTAAAATGAAGTAGATGCAAATCTTTGCAGGAATTCCTTAGCACTCAGCCTGAGGGTTTGATCTCAGAGTCAAGGAAATCTAGCTCAGGATCCCAAAGGTCAGGAGCAATCCCTGCCCTGAAGTTCCAGTGGTCAGTGCAAGCAGTGATAGCAGAAGTCATCACATCCATAATTTTAAACAAAAGCTAAACAAAACAAAG
This sequence comes from Turnix velox, assembly GCA_013400935.1. Classification (NCBI taxonomy): domain Eukaryota; kingdom Metazoa; phylum Chordata; class Aves; order Charadriiformes; family Turnicidae; genus Turnix; species Turnix velox. Next base: position 282,641 of record VZTY01030662.1, on the reverse strand, counting down.
CCACTTCCATTTTTTATAATTTTGTAAAAAAAAGAAAATGAGTGCAATAAATATCCTAACAGCCAAGTCTTTGTTTCTTAACATTATCACTATTTTCGTTGGCACCACCACAAATCTCTTAGTGGGAGCTAAGAGAAAAGAGAAACTCTGTCTCAGCACGTGGCCCTGTAGCATCCAAAATCTTCTTTTCACCCCAAGCACCAGAGCTTGGTAAGAATGAAGCCAAGCAGATGGTACTGAACAAGTTAATCAGCCACCAAGTGTGACTGGAGAACTGAGGGAGGCAGGGGAACCACACAGCAGGTTTAGTCATGGCCACTGGAACAAAAACCAAGTCATCATCACATAACAGAAGATTTCTTAGCACTGATAACTGACAGTTAAATTAATATTCCAAAATCCCACTTGGATTCTCATAAATACTCCAGATTTTGCCATGACTTCCTTTCCCTTTGGCCACTCTATTATTCAGCTTTACCATAAGTAGCTGCTTGGTGCCTTTATAATTTCTTCCTTCCTATTCATGTAAAATCCCTGCACCACCAACTTCCTATCAGTGGGCTCCACTGATATCACCCAAACTGGCCTGGTTTGGACTTCTCCGGCCAGCCCAAAACCTACAGATTTTCTCATTTTTTTGGCTCACTCCCAGTAACATCTTGAGGCCCTAATACTTGTCCAGTTGATCTCAATGGAGCAGGATCTCAGCTGATTAGCTTTATTCAGATGAGTTTGTTTAATCTTAATCTCTCTCCTTCTCTCTCC
>VZTY01030662.1:219821-281838 GCA_013400935.1 Turnix velox | reverse complement strand
TCCTTTTTTTTTTTTTTTTTTTTTTTTTTTACCAGGCTCTTTGATTCCTTTTCTGGTTCCTCTCAGAGTTTCCAAGTTTCAAGCACTTCTCTAAACACCCTCTAATGTTTTGACTTTTGATGGTTAAATTTAAACAAAACTTAAAAGCTTTTCCAACTATTTTTACTCATTCTGAGGGTCATTTATCAATCCCATAGAGAGCCTGGATTCCCCCTATAGAAATGCATCGCCCTGTTGACGTGTAACCTCCTTTATCCCACTAAGACAAGAGCCTAGTCCCTTCCTTCTAGGTAAAGCAACTAGAAGACACTGATTTTTTACTCCTTAAAACCAAACCATTTATAGGATACATCCCACCAGACTTCCTGCTAAAGTCACAATCAGCCCAATTTTGGGCTTTCAAGGCTGTTAGAGTCCCCTCAGGATGCTGGCCATATTCTGGATGTAAAGGTATAAAAGACCCCACGTGGTTGACACTCTATATTGGACAGATTCACACCAACTCTTCCCTTTTCAAAGGTAAATATCTTTCCTAAGCCTAGCTGCAGGATATATGAGCTCTCTGCATGCTGCTCCTCTCATCTGCCCAGTTCCCCCAGCAAAAAATGTGACTTGAACTTACTGGAATCTCAGAGAGGCATATGAGAAGGAAAAGTGTGGCCTCTCAGATCCTCTAAACATTGTCCAACTGCCACTAAAAAGGTGTCCTGACTTGAATTCTTTAACTTCTTTGTTGTATTTTTTTTTTTAACTGACAACTACTCTGCTCTTTTGTACATAGCCTTAGGAATTTTATTCTTGGACCACTAGATAACCACAGCACATCTCTCCCAAGTTTCCAACCCCACAACTATTTTTCTTCATTTTGAAACTTTAAAGGAAGAATGCTGCTTTGGCTTCACAATTTCACATGACTTGTTAGAACCAGGGGACAAGGTTACAATACCAAGCCACATAAAATGGAAATATTTGAACAGACCTTTGAGCTGGATCCTCCCGCTTCCACCACGCTGCACTGAAGAGTGTCTGGCCTGGATAAAAGCTAATTTTTTTTGTGACCTCAAGTCCTGGTGGCCAGCAAGGGTGGTTTGACCTCCCGGTGCAATTAGGAACTCCCTCAGATCTCCTCAGCATTGTGTCCCTGACTGGGGACTTTCTGACAGTTAGTGAGAAGTGAAGTGCTACATGCTGTGCTGAACTCGGGGACCTGGGAGTTACCCCAGCTCACTAACATGAATAGCTCTTTCCTAACACCTTTGGCAGGAGGCTCCTGAAGCTGGCTCTGCAGGTTTTGCTGCCAACATAGCAGTGCAAGGAGACCAGAAGAGTTCCAAGGAACCGTTTCCCCTAAGAGGAAATGAAAAGGGAGACTGAAGCCACTGGCAAGCCATACATTAGATATTTTGGTTAAAAGCAGCTAGACTGCACTTTGGAATGACTCCTTTTTGCAGAATGCTTTGTTCTTCTTCTCTATTCACTGTACTCTCAAAGTTCATTGTTCCAGCTATAGACAGGGCTTTTAGTTCAAAACCGTGCTTTTCTACCACAGATTTCCACATCACAGCAGAGAAACACAACAGAGGTATTTCAATGATGATCTGCTGCTGTTTCAAAAGAAACAAGCAAATTATAAAAACAATCTAGGAGTACAATTAGAGAAAAGCATGGTTAACAGGAATCGAAAACACAGATTCAAAAGAGATGGACTTTCATATGACAGGCCTGTACTGTAAGATAGTCTTACAGTGGAGTTGCTTTTGCAAACACAGCAATCAGTCCTTGGCCACCTGAGGTGGAAGGTGGAACTAGATGATCTTTAAGATCCATTCCAACCCAAACCATTCTATGATTCCATCTCAGGCTGACCATTTCTCAGGCTGCTTCACAGAACAGAGCTACCTGGTCCCTGGTCCTTCTTGCCTTCAGAGGTGCAGAAAGCCACAACCTGGTAGCAGTTAGATCAGGAGACCATGCCATTGTACTAGGCAATAGTGAAATATGTGTATCACAGTATCTGCCCCAACAAACTACACATTTAATGTAGGTAAAGTCTGAGTAGGTAATATTTCTGTATTACCTCTCTTGTATAGACAAGGCAATTCTGTGACATGCCCAGAGTTAAGGACCATTTCAATGGGGTTATTACAGCCAGACCTAAAATCATAGAATAGTCTGGGTTGGAAGGGACCTTAAAGATCAACAAGTTCCAACCCCTCTGCCACAGGCAGGGACACCTCCTACTACATCAGGCTGCTTAGTGCCTTGTCCAGCCTGGCCTTGAACACCTCCAGAGAGGGGGCATCCACAACCTCTCTGGGCATCCTGTTCCAGTGTTTCACCACCCTCACTGTAAAGAATTTCTTTCTTATATCAAGCCTGAGTCTATCCCCTTCCAATTTACATTCATTATTTCTAGTCCTCCCATCAGATATCTTATTAAAAAGTCTAAGCCCACTTTCTTCTGCAGAAGGTCTTTCTGTCTTCTGTTCAGAACACAGTTCAATGAAAGTTGAGCTCATCCTACAACATAACTTAAAACAAAACTGCCCAGTCCTGGATTTGAAAATGCTTAACAAATACAAACACTACAAAAACAGAGAAGGCAAGAGCAGGAGCAGAATGAGCTTATGAAACACAGAGGTAAGGAAAGAGGGAACTGATGAAGAGATAAAGAAAAGCCTTTCCAGATGGCTGGAGTTGGAAGAAGCCTCTTGCTCTGAAACTAGCCATACCTCATAAAAAAAAGACGTTTTGGAGAGGTAATTTAGCTTTACTAAGATCACAGAAAAACGTTCCTTGCAGCAGGTCAGAAATTCTCCTCACAGAGAAATGATAATGAAAGTGAAAAAGACCCTGCTTGTAAAGTCAGGCTGCACAGAGACAGCCAATGCACCTCTTCTGGGAGTAACCCAAGAAAGTACCGACAGTCACACAAAGGCGGCAGCAGCACAAACCTCACCACAGGAGAAATACCTCGGCATTTACTCAGACATCCCAGGTGGGGTTTGCAGCTTTGGCAAAACCTGCTTAGTTGTGATCAGTGACCAGCCTAAGGTGACCTCAAAAGTGCCCCTGTGATTGAAGTCACGTCTATAAATCATAGCACAGATGTATCCAGTGATTCCACAGATCACACCCACCAGTTACTTTGTCTTCCTCAGCTTTGCATGCTTGAAAATGGCTGAGGAAAACCTAAAGACTTTCAAAATGGCTTTTAAGGTTTTTTTCTTTTTTGGTCAGATTCCTCACCTGCTCTGTCAGGATGTTCTTTTATTGCCTTTCATATTTCCTGTGTAAGACTATAAGCTCCCAAAGCTCCCAGCATGTCTGCCATCTCAGGCCTCTCAGGAAAAAGCTGATGAGAATATGATTGTCAGTGATGATTACAAGTACTTTACAAACACAGGAAAGCATGTTCTGCATTAATTGCTAATCTATTTCAGCCAATTTGGCACTGTGACAAATGCAACTGGTTGCATCCAGCAAGCCAGGGGATAGGGAACGATTCTGTTTCAGTACAGTACGTCCAGGGAAAAGAATCAAGTGCTAATCCCAGGTGACTAGTTTCTTTATAAATATATTAGCAACATAATGGAGGGCTTTTTAATGGGATTATAACCACACAAGCAGACCCCAAGCAGCTGCTCTGCTAGTCAAAGGGAACATGGCTGACAATAAGATTTCAGATATTTGATGAGGGAAAAATGGGCAACCTCTGGCAAGGCACACTTAAATGACCTCGCTGCTTAAAGGGATCATGTTGCATACATGAAAAGCAAACCAAATATGCTTAAAGCAATCTCTTTGGGCATGCCCATCACTACTTTCTCCCACTGATCCTCTGTCAAAAGCTGAGAAAATGGCCAAATCAAGGAGAACTTAGCTTTTCATATGCTAGGACGGCTTTTAAAGCCAAAAAGATTTCACTCATATGCTGACTAACTAAGGGCTCATTGTTGAGGATGGCAGAGCTTATATATTGTCATACAACCTTTGTGTTTCTCCCTCTGCAGAGCTGAAATAATTCTTCATTCTGAGTACAATTTAGCAGCTCAGCACTGTAAAAGTGTCTTTTTGGTAAGAGTATACATGCATAGGTTGGACTAATGATCTTGGCAATTGAACTAGATGATCTTTAAAGTCTTCTTCCAACCCAATTAATTCTAAGATAATATCTATTAATATAAAATTCAATGTGCACACAGAAAAGGACAGCCTTGAGGAACAGCCCTGTAATAGCATCAGCAAGAGAAAACCAAATCTCACTCAGAAATCCATGTTGATACATTTTATAGGATCTTAAATTAACAGGCCTAGATTCTGTTCACGGTAATACAAGGGTTCCCTTGCTTAACATTATTTTAATTGAGATTTATAAAGATGGTGTTTTAACTTATGAAACATATTTATTTTCAAAGTTATGAAAGACAAGTTTATGTGTCTAAATAGCACATACAGCTTAAAATACAAAAAAATCATATTTTTTAAATTTATAATTTGTAGTTCAGTGGCTTGAAGATGAGGATAGGATTTCTCTCTGTGACTTTGAAATAATACAGGATGATGCAATGCACATAACTTTTGGAAAACAAGCACCACAGTACATAGCTTGTCTACAAGGACCTTTTAGGCAGCTTAATCTTAGCATAACAAAAATAATTTCTGGAGTTGAGATTTAATTTGCATAGCTCTGAAATTCTTTTCCCAGAGGCCCTTGTTTCAGGGTGGCAGAATGACTCGCAAGAGAATTTAAGCACTAATTTAACACTAAATTACATCACTCTGCAATGTTTTTGTTGAAATCAGCTGAAATAAAAGACACTGGCTCACCTAGTGACCTACCCACACTGCCTACACTAACAAAATATCTCTGGTGATTTCAGATCCACAGGTTATTCTTGAACACTTCTCAAACTTTAAGATGAAGACACCCTGATACCAGTCCAGGTGACATTGTGCTTCCTTCTCAACAGCTTCAAGGAGCCCTGAGCTTTATCTCCTGCTCACCAGACATTGCTGAGCCCATCATGGTGGCATGGTGGTAGGAAGTGTTTAAGATACATATTCGCATGCATGCACACGTAAAAGTTTAACTGACCTCAGTTTTCAGTGATGATGAGGCTCAAAAAACTTTCTTTCACACTGTGATGGATTCTGTGTCTGCTACCAAATAAATGTTGGCATGCATGTAACAGCATTCTCCAAAGTAATTTCTGGGGGGCACCACCCCCCAGCCAAGTAACCTGAGTGTCCTCCTGCCTCTTCTCTATGACATTAATTGCTGTTATGAGAGCTCCACATATGAAATCGGTGACAATACTTCTTCAGTGCATGTAGCAGTGGGTCTAATATGACACATTTATATTTATTTTAATGATAAGTGCTGTCTGTGATGCACTAGAAATACTGTGATTGTAGGGAGAATCAAGTGTGTCTCTTTTGTCTGATTCAGGAGGGCAGCTAATGCTGTGAGTAAGTCCATGGCTAGTCAGGAAAAGACAACTAGCTTATGTTTAAGGAGACCTAAGTATGTCCAGTAGTAGCATCCTTCATAAAAACAACAGAACTGGGGCTTTACCAAGACTGTAGAATGATATACTTAAGGATCCATTACATCCCTGACTGTCTGGTACACAAAGGACAAGACATGCTTTTTTGAAGTGGCTTTAACATAAAATGTAGAATCCTGTGTAATTTTAAACCTGTGAAATTTAAAAAAAATCTAACCCATAAGATTACCACTATACATATTTCTCCTCCTAAAAAATGACAGAAAATGTTTGCATGGGACAGCCATTGAATCACACATCATTGGCAGGACACTTGGACTCATAGTTTTAGGTGCCTATCAATCAGATCAGAATCTACACAAAACCAGCTAACAAATGCTGGAATTAAAAAGGAAGACTTGCAGGGAGACAGAGGCTTTGAGCAGCACAGCATTTCAGATCAGCTTACTGAAAGCTTCAAAATATCACCAGCTTTCAAGCATGAAATGCGTCAGCAATCGTTTCATTTTTATCAAAACACAATTAGGCTGTGGTGAATGACAGCATAAATCTTAAATAAGAAAGATACAGGATGAAAGACCACCAGAGTGGAACATTACTGTAAACCTCTCCATAAAACTACTTTTGAGTTCTGATCATATACACAGGAACTCCTTTAAACAATCCAGCAAGAAGCTTTAACTCGCTGACTTCCAAATAAAGTGTTACCAATTAAGTGGAAGAAACTTTAACAGTCAATTTTAATTACACTAAGAGATTCACCAATCAATTCCCAGCTCAGGCTGAAGTTTTTACTAGAGACAACTGGAACCAATTTACATGCTTTTATGTTGCGTCTAGACTTTAATAAATGGTCTAAGCACAGAGCAATCCCATGCCAGTGAACCAGTTTTCCTGTATACTGAGAAATGCACCAGCTTCTTTAAGATTTCCCTGTTTTTCTGCCTTGAAACACTCCCCTGAGAAATTACTGGAATGTTTTCCAAGTACACGACACTATTAACACTGTGGGGATTGCTTACAAATACTTATCAAAATAGTGATGCCACATAATGTCCTCCAGCTCATTGTTTTAATCTAAAAGGAGCAAGGTGTGCAGAGCCTGCTCTTCCCTTAAGCCTGAAATGGAATTTTCTGATTTCAAGTCCTCATTTCTATTATTAACTCAAGTCCATTAGAGTGAAAAAAATATCAAAACAATACATAATCATCCAGGACAGCTCCAAAATAGAAAATCTAGACAGTCTCCTGAATCTCTAAAAGTGTACTTCTTGTGGTCTTGATAAAATTGTGGGCTACTGTGCAAAAGGATCAGTCCAGCAGCACCAGCACAGAGGAAAATAAAAGCACCTGGTTGCTGGATGATTTAAACAGTGCAGAGCCTGCCACAGCACACACACTACTACTCTAGCTATATGAGACTCACCACTACAGCATCACTTTGATCACTGCTGTAGGTCATGGAATCACTCTGAAACCAAAACAGTCTTCTTAAAAAATTAAGTTGAACTACCATTTAGGGAGCTCTGCTGCATTATTTTTTTCTCTCCTCCCTCTCTCCCTTCTTTTTAAACATGCCTGTCAGGAGTGTGAAATTGTATGCATTTATCACTACCCTGCTGAGCAAAGCTCGTTAAATTAAGAAAGATATATTTAATTAAATGGATTGATAAACATTCAGACACATATTCAGAGGGCACCAAATTTACTTTTCATTTTTGAAAACTGAGAGGATGCTTTAGTGATTCAGAGCCTCTTAAGATGTTTCCCACAGGATGACTAATAAACCACCAGGGAGTTCTGACAAAGTTGGGCCTCCTTATTCTGGAAGCAGCATAAGGAGTTACCTGCTACTGTATTTTAAGAAAAGGCAGCAAACAACCAGCCTGGCTGCCACCAGAGATAGCTGCCATGGAACCAAGAAAGAGAATTGTTTCCTATTTTGCTGTAGCACATGGCCCTCCAGTGCAGCAACAACACCTCCCTCCAGCCTGTTGTACAAAAAAACTCCACATGGAAAAATAGCAGAATTTGGATTGGAAGGGACCTTGAAGATCATCTAGTTCCAACCCCTCTGCCATATGCAGCAATAGCTCCTACTAGACCAATGTGCTCAAAGCACTGTCCAACTTGGCCTTGAACATCCAAAGGTACAGGTCCTTCACAGCTTTTCTGGCCAACCTGGTGTCTCAGCACCATCACACTAAAGAACTTCTCCTTAATATCTAATCTAAATCTCCTCTCTTTCAGTTTAAAATCACTACTTCTTGTCGTATTGCTACCTTCTTTTTCATCATAAGTCTTTTCTCATCTCTCCTCTGGACACATAAAAAGGCTACTATAAGGTCTCTCAGGAGCCTTCTCTTCTCCAGGATGTCCTCATAGGAGAGGTGCTCCAGCCTTCTGATCATCGTAGTGCTAACCTCCACATACGTGATAGTGTATGCTCTGTAGCCTATTGGTTCAAGCAGCACATCTTGAGTATTATCTTTGGAGCTATTCTAAACCTGCAACATAGAGAAAGACTTTTCTGCTAATTACACAACAAATATACAGAAAAGAAGTCTTCTTCTGGGACAGTACAGTGTGGGAAAACAGGAAAAAAGGAAGGAAGGATAAGTGAGCAACTAATAAATGAGGCTGCATATCTAAGATCAGCTGGCTGGCCAGTAACAGAACTTGGACCTGCCCAGTTCCCTGTTCTGTTCTCAGGAGTGGTTTACTCAAGGTATTACTCATGACTGCTGCCAGAATGAGCAAAGCAGACTCATAGTCAGGCAGCTGGAGTCTTGACTTGACAGAGTATTCTTTTCTCTCAAAGATGAATTTTGCTGAATGGCAATAACAGCTTGTAAGAATCAAATAAAAACCAAATGCAGTGCATGTTGCGGGATGCTGGGATTGTGTGGGGTACTGGGAGAAATGCTTTTTGCAAAGAGGGATAATGTTATTCATCACAGTTGTCTGTGATGGCAATTTGGTCTCTTTCGGGGGACTCATTCTAACACAGGATCCCTGCCAACATTAAGAAGAATTGATCAAAGCCTAGGGCTTTGGAAAGCTTTTTCCCTTTTATCTCCTTCAGAAAACACACCAAACTTTGGGACAGTGCAATCATAGAATCATAGAATAGTTTGGGTTGGAAGGGACCTTCAAGATCATCGAGTTCCAAACCCCCTGCCATAGGCAGGGACACCTCCTACTAGATCAGGCCGCTCAGTGCCTTGTCCAGCCTGGCCTTAAACACGTCCAGAGAGGGGACAAATGACCACCATTGCTGAAAATAAATTACTGTTTCTTGCACACTTTCATGACACAGAACACTATACAATATAAAGACTCACAGCTTTTTGAGGAAGCATTGTGGTCTTCAGATCAGACCTTCTGAACAACTAAGGCCAAAGCACTTTGTGGTCACTGTCTCAAGCCCAGATCCTGTTGCAAGTCATTCAGAAGGACATTCATCCTGATTTATGGACACTAGTCCTGATGTGAGGATGCCACACAAAGCAGATGCTGTCTTGAGCTTCATACAATGAGTTGTGAACCTAAGTTAGTTCATGGGTTTGAAATGCCTGAAATCCAGTAAGATTCTCTCTCCAATTGCAGATGGAAATAGTGTGTAGGTGGATTATAAAACTTCCTTTCTATAGTGACCTCAAATCTAAGCAGAAGGTCAGAAGCATTTGGGTTTCTTCAAAGGCACAATTGTTACTCAGGCCAACAAGTAAGCCATGAAAAAAATTATATTCAGTTCTTCAATCTATGACATAGCTAAGATAAACATGGGGAAAGATTGTTATTGTTCACTCAGATTCTTTCTCTACTGAAATTGCAATATAATTTTTCAGTGCATTAATTGCTTATGGTTCTCATGCTATGTCTTTGAAATCCTAAATGCTAATAACTCTGTTTTCCTCCCAGAAAGTATGCATATATAGGTTTTCCTAACTGAAATTCCAAAGCAACTGGACGAAATCTGGGTCTCAGTAAAGCTAAGAGGTGTTTTGGCAGAGTCTTTAACCAGTAGGGCTCCAGTGCCAACTGAGGTACCAGTGCCAGCACCAACTTAGGTGAAGAAATTACTCCTCTTACTTGTGGAAAGAAGATTTATGGTACATGACCACAACTCCCAGACAAATGCAACCTCTGAAATGCATCTAGCTTTCCGTAGGAGAATCCCCATCTCAGTACAGTCCAAGAACCATTGAATAGTTTGGGCTGGAAGGTACCTTAAAGATCTCCAAGTTCCAAACCCCCTGCCATAGGCAGGGACACCTCCCACTAGATCAGGTTGCTCAGTGTTTTGTCCTGCCTGGCCTTAAACACCTCCAGAGAAGGGGAATCCACAACCTCTCTGGGCAACCTATTCCTGGCTGTTAAACACAACCACTCACAGAGCACTTTATTGCTGCTACAATGTAATTCAAGATATAAAATACATCTGTCACACCACATAAACCAAACTAATATTAAAATTACATTCAGAGCTCATATTTTAGTGCTACCAGCAGAAATGGGAACCTTCTAATAGAAAGTTCTTAATGGACAGTACCCCATAAGACTTGAAACTCAACTAGACAAGGCAGGGAAAAAAACAGTAGAAGACTGAGAAAGAGGAATTGATTTATTGATGGCCACAGGGCAGATAGCTCAAAACTCAGGAACTGGAAAAGAGGGATCAGAGGATTAACTTAACCACCTACTACTTCACAACTATTAAACATTCTAAAGCCATAAAACCATTTCTTAAGTTACAAAGTACTTCAACCTCAGTCAATAGCCATTCCATTTCAACCTGGACATAGTTGAAACAAACACACATAAGCCTTGTGGAAGTGTTCTTTTAAAATGCAAAGCCTTGGCTGCAGCTTCGTGTTTACTCTTTCATGCCGTGTAAACCTGAGAATAAATCCACCTGTTGCCCTTTCTTCAGTGAGGTCACTAAAGAGACCTCCCTTTTATTTGCAAACAGCTTAGTGGCTACCAAGAGCAGTCACAAATAAACTTATTCCAAACAAGTATTAATTCCTGATTAATCACTGAGAGCTGTTAAATCAGCATTAAGGAAAATGCCAGACACTGAGATTTTTCTGTAGTAGCTTATTGCAGCTTTCCATGCTGAGGATGACTAGAATTGGACAAAAGAGGATTTAAAAAGAAAAAAAAAAAAGTGAAAACTAAAGTGAAAGACAATAAAAGCAGAGAAAGTAAGAACTGCAGAATAATATAGACATTGAATCTGGAAAGACAGCAATAACGTGACTGATTTAAGTATACATTCAGGTAATAACCTGTGAAAGAGAAGGAAGGAATAAAATTCAGCCCTATGAAATGTCAATTCTGAATAAGTCATTTGTAAAGAGCTGAACACCAAGCTGTTTAATCAACAGTATACCAAACTTAAAATAAAACAGATCAATTATCAATATGACTGCAATACCTTTAACAAACCATTTATCTTTCCTCAAATTTTCTACACAAATTTCCTACACACAAAATTTCCTACACAATTTTCCTATGATTTTCAAATCCATACAGTTAAATAAACTGTGGCCAAATGCTCCTTACTTTATGTTCTGACAGTAAATAGGCTTAGAACAGAAAAAGCTACAGCCTTTTAGCTGCAGAGCAGACTGGTTTCAGTGAAGGTACTTTTGATACAGGAAAACCTGAGAGGAGCACTATTTCATGAACACTCTGCCATATACACCATAATAAATAAGCAGCAAGTCAGACTGAGGCTGGTGGAAGGCTAAATCCTCCTTCTTGTGCCTTGAAAGGCAGGGGAGGAGGAAGATGAGCTCTGGATCAGAGCTTCTCTATGAAGATGAGAGGCTGACCCACAGAGACAATGAGGCAGGTTGAGTAAGGACACCCAGCAGGATGGATTCCAGCTGGAGATGGGAGGGCACACAGCTTTCTCTGAACTAAAATGTTGAGGGAATGAAACAGGTTGACTAAGAAGGATCCTTGGAGGATGAATATGTTGCTTCAATATGGAGATGAGATGTTAGAGGACCCATAGCCTTCTCCAGACTGAAATCTTCTGATTTGAGGGAGTGAAAATGTATCCAAAAAAGTGAATGTTGAAGTAAGAAAGGCCTCCTTCCCAAATTCTCATGGGAAAGCCCAGCTTTTCATAAGGCAATAGCCTGGAGGAACACTTTGACCTGGCCTGCCATAAACAGAGCCAGGTATGAAGTCCTTTTCTCTCCTCACCCATAGGAGCACAAATGAGAAGAGATTTTAATGAAAAACAAAAACAATTGTTGCCTCAGTCAAACAGCTTTGAGCTAAACATTTCCTTTATGTAACTCAATAGAATTACGTTTCTTGATGTTATTATTATGATGTTCTTAAGAAAATCAAAATTCTTTAAAGGGAAAAAACCCAAAACCTAACAAAAACCAACCTGAAAAGAAAAAAGACACAACCAAAAAAGAGCAAGTTCAAATTAAATGACCCAACACAAGACTGTGATCCCTATATTGCTCTATTAACAACAATTAGAGCCCTTCTGTTGTGCTGCACCACTGTAAATTGGTTTGTTAGCTGCATAATATAATGTGGTGTTTGCTTGCAAAGCCACTGTGACCTGGCTTTACTCCACCTCCAGTTTACATCAGTTTGAGTGAGAAAATTAAATTCAATGGAAGAAAAGGTAAACTATGGATACTCCAGCATACTCTCCTAAAGAAGGCTTGCTAACACTGTACAGACATTTATGGGACACTGTTAGTTGCAGTGATTAGGGTGACAGGCTTTTATTCTTTGTTATAAGTTGACCAGAATGATAAACAGATCTGTCTTAGGCAAGGAATGTTATTTGAGGACTGGAGAATGATGTTTCTTGCAAGAAGCTTTTGCTCAAATTATGGGCTTTTCTCTGACTTCTAATTAGACAAGGTAATATCAAGAAAAGGACACAGGGAGAGAGAAAGAAAGTGAGAAGCAGATGGAGAGGAAGAAAAAACAGAAGATGAAAGACAATGCAAGAAAGTGCTAAAGAGAAAAAGAAAGATGCAAAAAAAGAGAGAAAAAGAGAGAAAAAAAGGAAAGGCAAGAAAAGCAAGCAGCTGGTGCTGAAACTGAGCAAGACTCATTCTCATTTTCTTCTGTCTTTTAATAAATCATTGTAGCAGCTTTGTGACAGGCCTGTTATCCATAATGCCCAAGCAAACAGCTTTTCTTTCAGCCTCTATTCAGCTGGCTGCCAGGGAAGCAGGACTGTGGGCAGGAAACTTCAGTGGCTCAGCCTGCTCCCCTGTAATTCAATTAGAAAAGCAAGCATGAAGTCAATATTCATTGTGCCAAGCCAGAACTGCACAGCACAATGAAATGATAATGAGAAAGTTCACAAAGGAGACAGGCTCAATGATAAGTTTTTAAAGAGGTGCTGCAACGGGTGACCCTCTGTATGACTGGCAAACACACATGGGCATATGGGTCTTTACTCTCTGGGATTTACTCCCATCCCTTGCCATCTGTATCCAGGGCAGACGGCTGATTGTGAATCCAAGGGAATCTCATGATATACTGCCTTAGGTTGCCCTAGTCAGCTGTTTTGCATCTCAGAAGAGAAAGAAGACATGTTTCTTAAACACCCAAGACTCCAACAAGGACATACAATTCACTAGATCACAGGCAATGCAGTTTCAAGTTGCATGGAGTTGGGCCTGTGGGGCACAGACCAAGGAAATAATAAGAGAGAACTTCCAAAACTTCATGGAAGTGCAGAAGAAGAACTTTCAGAACAAGGCAGCACCCAACCCCTCCAACCGTGAGAACTTAGAGCATTTGTGCTTTAAATTGAATACTGGGCCCAATTCTGCAGCTCCTCCTCGAAGAGCTCTCCTGCTGGGGAAGGTCTCTACATGATTTCCTTTCTTCTCCTTTTAGCACTTTGCTGGTGACAATAAAATATGTAGTTATTTATTTTGTAAACAATGTTGCATTTAGTTTCAAAAATAATGGATGATTGAAATAGTAATTAAAAAAACTGCATTATGTATATAAGGCCAGAGCTGCCTTGTTCTAATTTTGTGATCCAACATTCCAGATATGACAAAATTTGTTCTTTTTTTAAATTACTTCTATAGTAGAGACATGGGGCCCTTACAAAGAAACTTGGGCCTCATTCTTTTTGGTGTAGTACAGAAAAAACTAGTGGCCCTGATTCTAAGCAGGCAAACATGAGAAACAGAAAGTTTTTCTTTTCTTCTCCTTCAACAAAAGGGAAACAGGGCACAGAGAGCTTATATAAGTTCCCTGAGGTCACACAGGGTGTCAGTGACAGAGTCACAAATTGAATTCAGATTCTCAGGCTCTCGGTCCCAGTTTGTGTCATGTTGTAGTGGAGGGCAGTCCAAAGCTTTAATGCAATTTGCAGAAATATGCTGTTATTTCCCCAAATTAGTGTCTCAGTCTAATTAATGTACATTAACATTCTACACACCACCATTGTCAGTAATGGCTCCTGAATATGTTGGTAAATAACTAATACATGTCAACAGCTGTATGTTTTTTTTAAGTGGTCAGGAGGTATTTTTCAACATTGCTCATGACAACAGCCCAATTTTTGCTCCAGAGCCTAACAAAAAGGAAGTTAATTTTGCCATTCTTCCTGATTCAAAAAGGCTTCCCCTACTAATAATAGAGTGGGTGGTGAATTGCTTCATTTGCAGTAGGAAGCTCTTCATGTCCTATTGAGCCAGTTTTTCAACTGCTCCAAACCCACACAGATCCACTGAAGGAGATTTAGCTTCATCAAGTCACGCAAGCAAAGGGTAGATGGGCCCATGGAAACTCTAGGTTGACCCAAGCTCTGCATCACCAAATGCTGGGCTGCATCAAGAGAAGTGTGACCAGCAGGTCAAGAGAGGTGATTTTGCCCCTCTACTTGGCTCTGGTGAGACCCCACCTGGAGTTACTGTGTCCAGTACTGGAGTCCTCAACATAAGGACACTGAGCTGTTGGAGTAGGTCCAGAGGAGGGATATGAAGATGATCAGAGAGCTGGAACAACTCCCATATAAGGACAGGCTGAAGGAGTTGGGGTTGCTCAGCCTGGTGAAGAGAAGGCTCAGGGGGACCTCATAGTAATTTATCAATACCTGAAGGGGGCCTACAGAAAGGCAGAGGTAGGACTTTTTAATAGGATATGTGATGGGAGTACTAGGAATAATGAATGTAAATTGGAAGAGGGGAGATTCGGGCTAGATATAAGAAAGAAGTTCTTCACAGTGAGGGTAGTGAAACACTGGAACAGGTTTCCCAGAGAGTTTGTGGATGCTCCCTCTCTGGAGGTGTTAAAGCCAGGCTGTACAAGGCACTGAGCAACGTGGTCTAGAGGGAGGTGTCCCTGCCTATGACAGGGGGGTTGGAACTTGATGATCTTTAAGTTCCCTTCCAAACGAAACTATTCTATGATTCTGTGATCTCAAAGAGGGAAACAGGCACTGCCCATCACTGGAGCTATGCCTGGGGATGCAATGGGAAGAGCAGGATGGTTGGATGTCTCTTACAGCAAACATTCTTCTCCAGAAATCCTTCATGGTGAAACAACACCAGAAACTGCAAGCATGTCCCAAAAAGCCATGCCAGTATTCTGCACTTAATGTTCCCACCTCTGAAACATAAACCATAGTGACAGCAAAGCCTCTCAGAACGAGCTGCATTGTCAAAAAAGTCACCTAAAAAATAGGAAGAGTTCTACCTCTAAGGCTTCATACACTTGTGGTGGCTTCTGCAGTTCACAGTTTTCAACAGTTTTCATGCCCTAACTGGAATCTGTTGACTTTTAACAGAATTTTGAATGGTTACAGATCTCGGGTAGAGATAAACCCCTTTGCCTTCAGACAGAAGGGATCATCAGATGCTGAAATGACAAACTGTCTGTACTGAATTATGACAGGAAACTACCCGATCCTAGGATTTTTCATTTTGCTTAATTAAACTCTAGTGAAACTCTCTGAGATTGGAGTAGAAGGGGAAGGATAGCCACATCTTCATTATATATTTACTATTATGTAAAAGGCCTGGCAAGTTAAGAAGTACTAGCCATTTTAGATATCAGAACATAATTATACATTTATCTTTTCACAGGAGTATAACCCCCAATTTTCACAACTAAATACAAATTTTGGGCATTCTCCAAAGGCTGAATATGTGAAATTAAGTCCTTGCTGCTCAAGAAAACTGGAGGTTAAATGTTCCTGGGTAACTCCTGCATGGGGCTATTAGAAATGATCAGAATAACTTCCCCTTTCTTATTTTAGCAGCAGCACTCTCACTCTTATGTAACAAAGGCAAAATCTGTTGAGGTCAGGGATTCAGAGACAACAGCTTCATCCACAGAAAAGCTTTTGCCTTTCAGTGACAGGCCCTGGGAAGTTCACGAGACACTGAAGGTATCAATGTCCCTTCAGTTATCATTTGTTCATGTCAGACCCTGCAATCCTGTTTAATGCTCTGTGCTGTGATGGGAGACACTGTCTGCACAGTATCCTCAGCTGAGAATTGCTTTTTTTTTTCCTGCAGACATTAATGCATGTAATTGGTATACACTTTTCTGGAGTATTTATATCACCTTTCAAAGATAGGGACAATCAAATCTCTTCTCCACTCATCAAGGAAACGCTTAAAGCATCAAGTGGGGAATTCCAGGCCAGCTCATGGCTGGTACTTACTTTACATTTTCTCAAGCAGCAAGGTAACATGGGACAGGAACTGTCACAGTGTTTATTTTGAGTTCCCTGGTGAGAAAAACATATGACACTTGCCCTGGATGGTTGAAACCTTCTTCCCCTCCTGGGGATGTCAGGTTATCTCTTGCCATTCATATATAGCTGCTGTTACATGACTTCACCCAACCCCTCTGAGCATGCAACACTGAAGGCAGTTTCTCCAGATCAGTCACTAACCTTCAGAAGAATAAAGTAAAATAAAGCTCTCAGCTCTAGCTTGGTCATGGTTCTCATTAGAGATGAGCTCAAAACTCATAACTTCACCCTGAAGAAAGATATGAAGACCAAAATCCCTCTCAAAGTTGTGCATCTCTCCAGCTCCTGCCATGCTGTATTCCCAAATCAAGATGTTTCAAAATAGATGAATAAAAAAAATATTCTAAAAAGGGAAAAGTTGGTGCTGTAATTAAGTGATTAGCCTGACCAGGTCTTAATTTCAAGTACTTTGTATCAGTGGGCAGATGGAGCTAAGGGCTCTCTTCACTGGGACATTTTAAGGATAAATGACAGATGATCACACTTTCTTCATTTTTTTTCTTTTTTAGTGTCTCTGTCTGAAAATTCACACCACTTAGATCATGAGAGGGCTGTTGTACAAGCTACATTCTGATTCTGTGAGAAATACCTTCCTCTGAACACTGACAATCTGGGTAAATTTTATAGCCAAAGACCTATAAAACTGCATGCTGAATTAAATCCAGTAGAGAAATCAGAGAAACTCAGAATGGAGAGTCTATTTCTGTTATTAATAAGAAAGGTTCTGCAACCAGTGTGTGCAGAGCTACGCAATTACAAGGAGACATGCAGTGTACACAATCAGGAATCCTTATCAGATTGTTTGGTCTATCTTTTCCATTTAAAAGTGATGTTTAAACTATATTTATAGACAAAAGAATTGATCAATGAAACTGTCATTAGGTCATAAGTAATAGGGAAAAATGAATCAGGTGATGAAAATATTGCCATTTCTCCAGCTGGGGAATAAACTTAAGATATTTCAAAAAGATTTTGTCAAAACTTTGGGAACACGTGCATCAGCAAAGCCATCTTTGAAAATTTCCCACAAACAAACATCTCTAAAGATGTTGGGAAATGAGATTTTCCAAAGGTAGAATATCTGGAAAAAACAAAAGCAGAGATTTACTATTATTCGAGCTTTTCAGCTGCTCCCTAAGAAAATAAACTTGGAGTTAAACAAAAATTCGACTGTTTTCCCACAAAACAAATAACAGTAACATTATACTCACTAAACAGGAATCAGCTGTATAAACAGTTTACCTGCCACTGACAGCATCAACTAGAGAGAAAATTTTTGGGCAACCATGTTCTAAGAAGGAATCACCCAACTTATGGTAAACATCATAGCCCAATGCATGATGCACATAAAGTAGCAAGTAGGAGATGAAAATATTTCAAAACATCATCTTGACTAAGCATCTTCAAATTATTTACTTCAAAAAGGTGACAATCACCACACTTTTCTGCTTATCATTACAAGCTTGTCATCAGGATTTAACTGTTTTTAACCAACTATACTCAGTTCAGTGATTTCTAGAACTTGGGTGTCTAATTTTCCACATTTCTTTCCTTCTGCCACAAACAGACTGACAGATAATGTATGCAGTTTGAAAGAATTTCACAGCTCAGAAACAAAACCCTGTATTTCTGTCAAGCAATTCCCCAGGATACTTTGTTTAATTAAAACTAACCTAAATCTGAAAGGAAGGGAAGAGGGAATAAAAATCGATCATTTTCACATTGTAGTCCTCTGCAAACTTGGGCTATAACAACACAGTGATCGAAAAATCTGCAGTTGTGGAACCTTTAAAACATGTTGGGGTTGTTCAGCCTGGAGAAGAGAAGGCTCAGGGGGGGCCTCATAGTAACTTATCAATACATGAAGGGGGTCCTACAGAAAGGCGGGGACTTTGTAATAGGTAGGACTTTTTAATAGGATATATGATGGAAGGACTAGAAATAATGGATGTAAATGGGAAGGGGGTAGATTCAGGCTAGATATAAGAAAGAAACTCTTTACAGTGATGGTGGTGAAGCACTGGAAGAGGCTGCCCAGAGAGGCTGTGGATGCCCCCTCTCTGGAGGTGTTTAAGGCCAGTCTGGACAAGGCACTGAGCAGCCTGATCTAGTCGGAGATGTCACTGCCTATGGCAGGGGGGGTGGAACTCGATGATCTTTAAGGTCCTTTCCAGCCCAAACTATTCTATAATTCTATGTCATCATGGCAGAAATGTATCTGCCCCCGTCCTCTCATCCTTCCCACCAGCTCAGAATACATAAAGTCCTAGGTACTGCATGATCAAGTTGTTCCTACAACATATAACACAACAAATGTATGTGCAGCATGTGCAATAAGTGTTTTGTGTGCTTGTGAGCCTAGAAATAGAGTGTAGGCTATATGTGTACTACAGACTTATGTCAAGATGGCTTGATTCATCAGGTGCATGAAGAGAAATAATCCTGATGGACACTACTTGGTTTCAGAATCTGTCTCTACAGCCTTATTTATAGCAGCAAAACCTGCAATGTTCTAGCTCAGCACTTGACAAAAGGATGTATAACAGAGCTTTTCTACAGTAGGAGCACATCAGCTGTAGAACACATGACATTTGCAACTGATACAAATCACCCAGTACAAATCTGGCATGAGATCTAGGGGCAGAAGGTGGATATGGAGGGATTACACTCAGCACTTCATAACTTGGTGTTCTCTGAAGAATGAAAAGGGCTTGACTCTACCTTGCCCCAAATTTTTTGCTGTCATCCTCATCAAAGGAACACAGATGAAAAATCTTCTCTCTTCAGTCTTGGATACTGGTTCATTTCACACCCCTTTGTGAACAGCTTTGTTTCATAACCAAGTGCCCTGAAGCAATAAATCTGAATCCTCTCATACAATTTCAGCTTTATCATGCTTGCAGTCGCTTTTTTTTTTTAAGAGAATTTGCAATAGGAACCAAATGCTGAATTCCTCTTTGTGCTTCTTTGGACCACATACTCAGCCAGTGCAAACTAACTGAAGACCCACAGATGTTACAAAATCTTCACATATTTCTACCAGCTGAAAATCCAGGCTTTGTTTGCCAATTAGGCTGTTGCTCTACAGTAATACTGTCTCTGATCCAAGTAATTCCTAACATTATTGTAATTTACAGCACTACCAGGCACAAAAGGGAAGGAGTAACCACCAGGAACAAATCTTCTTTCCTGGTTCTCTACAATATATGCATGTGGCTGATATATGGTCAGCAGAAAAGATATAGAGATACATCCATATCATAATCTGCTGTTTTGGGACAGATTTCACTGTTCACTTCCCTCAGATGCTCTCCTGCCTCATTCCTCACACCCTGAGTGCTGTCAGTTTGCTGTCAGCTTTACAGTATCAAGCGTGTGATCTCTCTGCTGGTACCCTGTTCAGTGTCATTTAAGCTGGCCAGTCTGCAAGGCCACCAAGGTCAAGGAACTATCAGGAGTAAGGTTTCTTAAGTGCAACGTGTGAGACACCATCTGACACTGTTTATAGATAGAGTTAGCCTCTTATTGACCACAGGATAGAAGTTAAAAGCATTGCCTCAGTAGTTCAAATGTGTTAACCTCTGAAGTGATGTTTGAATTAGGGTTATAAAGAGCTAAAGTTTTGATCAGAGACTGGGAGAATAAAAAGGATTTGGAAAAAAATTTTCAAGTGGGATCAGAGTAGCTGTGCTGAGTGTGCCAACTGCTATATTATTGTTGATTTAATTGAGTCCATCTATCAGGTCTGTGCATTATGTGATCCAGTTCCAAAGATGTTTCCCTGCTGCAGCTGACAAAATACAGACTATACACTTCAAATGCTGTTGTCGGGCTTTAAAACAGGCAGTTACAAAACATGTTGGCTGCTCTAGCAATCAATAATGGGAAGGGCAGTGTACGTTGGACTAACTCCCAAACAATTAAATACTTGCCAGTGTAAAGCAAAAGAAAAAAAAAAAAATACTCCAGACCACGCCAAAAGCTTGTTCACTGTTTGGCAACCCAGAGTATTACAAACACTGATGGTTTAATAATCAGGCAAAATTAACAAAGCTGGAACAGCAGATGGGTTTTCTGAGAAGTTCTCTGATGAACACACTGGAGAGGTAACAAATACACCTTCCCTTGAATTGTATCCACATGCCACCTGGAATTCCTTTTACACTCTTTTACTGGAAGTTGACTCACTTAGGAGGAGGTTAGATACCTGTCATGAATTACAGACATGAACTGTGTAGACACCACAGCACCTTTTGGCAAAAGCAGCAGTACATCTTACTCAGAATGGAGGCCCCTAACAGCTTCACATTTTGAAGGGCTGGACTTGCACTCTGCAGACTGAGAGTGAACAATCCAGCCCTGCCCTTGAAAACAAGGGAAGGAAAGTGCCACCTCAGGCTGCAGCAAGGTCACTAACTCCCTAATAGACCAAGACAAAGACACAGATAGGGAACAGGGCAGTAAGATGAGAAGAGTGGGTCTAGGGTGACAACCCCAGGGCTTGGATCTTCAGTCATGTTCATGGAGACCAGAGGCCAGGCTAGGATATCAGACTGTAGGGTGAGACTGGCACAGCAGCAAGCAGGTCCTGGCTGAGCTGTGGCAAAGCTGGAGACCAGATCCTATGGTGTCTCTGGGGCAAAGCTGGAGACCAGATCCTATGGTGTCTCCGGGTCAGCAAGGGATGGTCCCCGTTGGGTTGAATTGGAGCTCTGAATCATCCACACAAATATGACTGGAAGCTCCAAGGGACGTAAGAAGGGCAAATAAGACCCATTAGTCTTTTTCTTAAGAATTTTTTTTCAATATTAATATCTCTCTTCCCATGTCTTGGTGTCCCCACAAAAACTTGTTGATATGTTGACCACTTGCACATTATTAATTTTTCCACATTAGTCTTCTGTCTTACTTATACAGAAAAGAGACAGAAAGAGCACCAACACTGCAGAGAAAGAATGGTAGAAAGGTCCATGCTATATGCTGTTCCAGCAGTTATGCTTAAAGGTACTGCCTTCTTTTACAGCTCCACAGTATTGCAATAATTAAGTTACTTCTCTGCACAGAAATCAGTCTCTGCCTTTGATCTGCACATGAAAGAAGGGAGTCACTTCAGGGCTTAGACACAGCCACCCCTTTGCCATTAATGGCAGCAACTGCAGCATCTTTACTTGTTATCCTGTAACATGCAGGTACACTGCTGTTTCCCTCAGCTTCTCTATTCAGACTAGGACTGTCCTGCCCTATTTCAAGAAGGACTGAGAGGGGTCTGCACCCCAGCTACACAGATGATGCTTCAGAGATGTTGGAGCAACCACCTGGAGGTGGGAGGAACCAGGTACCACTACCCTGGGAACATCTTATTCCTGCCAGACAGGACCAGGCTGTTCCTCCTAAGCCTAGAGTTTAGGAAAAGCTGTTTCCCAGCAGCTCCAGGACTATCCATGGATGTGCAGAACCCGGTGAGCATCTGGGACCATCCAGTCCCATGTCCCATCACCCCAGATTATTCCTGTCAGATGAGACCAAGCTGCTCCTACAAACAGTCCAAGCACAAAGCTGTGAGACCCCTCCATCTGCAACTATCAAATAATTTTTCTAGGTACGATGATCTCAGTGTAGTTTTCCATCTCTGATCAGGAAAAAAAACCTCTGATGTCAACCAAATCAAGAAGTCCTAGACCTGGAGATAACACCATAGGGCTACCACAAGAATTTCCCTGGCAACAATAAAGAAAAGAGTCTGTGACAGAGTAGTGTTTACTTCTACAATGTCAGAGGTGGATTCTAATCATAGCCCTAGAGTTGTTCAGGTGAGTCATGCACAAAGCATGAGCTACCTAAGGAACTTTGAAATTCTTACTAGAATATGAACCCAATGTTACTCAGGCACCTTCTTTTTTCCACCCTTAGTTTTTATCTCAAGGGAAAGGAAATGCTGTTAGAAAATGAATTCTGTTATTATGTATTAGTTTGCAGCAGAAGATACAAATTTTTACTCAGTGCTAAGCAAGGGAATGCACTGATTTGCCATGCAGTCTAACTCAAATTGCCTGCTGGCAAATAGTTTGACTGAAACCCTGGGAAAACCAGATCAACACTATGTGCCCTGTAACAGAAAAAACAAAATATAGTTCTAGAAGCTAATTTTGACCCCAAAAGCTTGTTTGTGGTCTCTTGTGATGCTAATAACTTTCTTCTAAGTCAGAATCATTTTAGGTGGAGGTATAATCTGCAGTTATTTAGAGGATTTGCAGCATCTCACTGATATTAAAACTGATACTTTGGCTGAATACTCGACCTCATCAGGAATCAGCAAATACTCTGAAGAGTAATGTCAGATTTTGTTTGGTACCCACTGCAGAAATAAAAAAATCAGAAAGAAAAGTTGGGTCTTGAAATTCAAGGCTTGACTTCCCATGATTTAAGAGTGGACTAAAACATAGGTCGGTTGACTTAAGGTAATATTTTAACCAGAAGGCACGAGAAAAGAAACATCCTAATTGACTGAAAATCCAGCTGTGGACTTAAAATAGAATTTTAAGAAGTCACATTTTTCATGTTACTAAGTTCAGCACTGTCTAGTCTTTGAAGAAATGGATTGGCTCAACAGAGCTAGCTGGAGCTCTCAGCATTCACACGGGAACTCTCTTCTGCTGTCAACTGGCCCAAAAGCATGGCTGTGAGACTTACCATGTCCTGGCTGCTGCCTATTTAACATATTTGCTAGAGCCGCCTTTGTGCATGAAGAAGAGATTTAGAGATGAAACTTTCTAAGCTTTTTGTGGATGCTTTGCTCTGTTTAAAAGCATCTTTGCCTTTACCAGAGCTATTTTTCAAAGAGGAGGAAAGAATCCGTGGGCTGGATCCATTCCATTTTAGGAGTAATTAAACTTTCAATTCCTAAAGGTCCCATCTAACCCTTAATGAAATAAACAGCATCACTCTCATTATGCTCTAGAGAGGCAGGATCCAGTTCCATCTATGCACTCTTCACATGAATGCTACCTAATGGCACTAGAAATCAAAGCAGATAGAAATCAAAGTAGAGCAAAATGTTTCAAATTTGTATCTCTAGCACAATGACTAATCAGTGCCACATTTTTGACTGCCAGTCCCTTAATGAAAACTCCAAAAACCATATCCACTGCCTGTTATGTTAGCACTCTGCATTTAAACCAACACCTTCATCTGCTGATTGGTATGTTACACTCACCTCAAGACCATATATATTAAAATCCTGCCATGCCAAGGGTTTCAGGGATCCTGAAATGAGTCCCTGCTAGCACTAATTTTTCCACCTTCAGGCCATTACCCTACCCACTGAACTCTCCCCTTGTTTCTTTGCTGCTTCGTGAGTCACCACTGAGCCATTCTGCCTGTGCAATGCAACGAAGTCATCACCAGCTGCCAAGACCTGAAATAATCCTCACCCAAAAGCAGCACAGTAGCAACCTTCTAAAATTCAGATGAACTCACTGGGCTCCTGACTTCTCTCAGAAGAAATACTGGCTGGGGAAAATGCTGATTTGGTGAAATCAAGACATTGCACAGAATCATTTTTATTCTTTTTTTTTTTTTTTTTTGAAGGAAAAAAAATCAAGAAACATTTCAACCTGAAACCTCTTCAGTTTCCTGACAGCTCATTTATCCAGCACATTGACAGCTCATCAGGTGGAGAGGCATCCAGCATCTGCACTTTATTACCCAGATGGAGCCAAAGGACCACTGGCTTCCAACTGATCACTGGAAAGCTCTACAGTTAGACTGAGTATTTATCTCAATTTATAAGCCTTAGGGACAAGGTTCTGCAGAGAGTGAAAAATCAATGCAGCAGCTGAACGGAAATTAGCAAATGCCAGGGCATTTGCAGGAGCTGGGGATCTGGTCCATGTTTTGTAATATTTGATTAAAACAGATTTTCACATCCCAAATGCTACACCACCAAAGTTGAACATCAACTGCATGAGCAGATATGTGGCAGGATGTGGAAAACTACTTTGTGTTAATGATTCTATGCTCTGATCAATATTCTACAGTACACAAGTTAGAGTTTCACAGAAGATAACACCATAGGAGCAACAAGTGTCAAATCTCCAGGGCAACACCAGTTTTCATACTGCTACAATCCCATACTGCATGTATTTGAAAGGCTGCATGAAGCAAAATAGTAATTATTGCACAAAATACATGTAAAAAAATCTCCCTGATCTACGAATTTCATCATTAAATCACAACTCCTTGCTGGAGAATAAGAAAGGCAAAGGTGTCCAATGAATGCTTTTCAGTAGGAATTCAATAGGCTTATGGATGTTTACATTATACATGGACTTGATCATATGTCTGACTCTCATTTGGTACTTTTTAAAGAATTAATAAATCACATGATTAAAGCCATTTCAGGGTGTTTTATAACTGTAGGCTTTCTTTATAAAACTCAGGCTTACTATGTGACCTTCACCTGGCTCTGTTTTATAATTTTTTAATTCAGTTGCCAAAACTAACTGTCTGCACAGACAAATAGAACTTTTTCAAGGATTTCTCATATTCAGATCTTTCTACCTGCCTTCAAGAAAATTTTGTGAAGCTCTGCAGGTCAGCCAGAAAGACCTTCACCTTGAACACCCTGATCCACCTGTGATTATAAACCTGTCTGTTCTCTCCACTGGGACTTCACAGAGCTCCCATTCACAGGTTGAAAATAATCATAGAATGGTTTAGGTTGGAAGGGAACTTAAAGATCATCAAGTTCCAACACCTCCGACTAGATCAGGCTGCTCAGTGCCTTGTCCAGCCTGGCCTTAAACACCTCCAGAGAGGGGGCATCCACAACCTCTCTTGGCTACCTGTAAAAATTGCCAAACCTGAATCCACAGTGACTGCAGTTCTATATAATCACCCTTTGCTTGCCACTAATCACACATGATTTGCCCTATTCACACTTTTTCCAAATCCCAGAAGTTTGTCATGGGTATCTGATCAGCTAAGTCTTTATCCTCTTATTTTAAGGGATCTGGAAAAGAACAAAGAACGTTGTGATATAAGACATAGCTCACTAACATGAGTGTGGAAAAGATATTTAGCACTGTCAAACCACCTGTTCAAATGAAATTATTAAACAAAACCTTATCTCCCTTAATGGTATGAAAAGCTAAGCACTTTATCCCAAAGATTTTCTCTGTTCTCTTTCTTTTTTTTTTACAGATTAATTTCCAATGCTGTCTTCAAACTGTTTCAGTCTGTAAAGTACCTCATAATTCATTAGTCTAAAGGCAGGAAGCATTCACTTCTAAAAAGGTCATCTGCTTGTGTGATGGTTTTGAGCAAAGAGTAAAATGTCTGGCCAATGGGGATCATCCCAGGCCCAATAGGTCAACAAAGCCCTGCCTAGTTTTGTTGGGTTTTTTATTTACAGTCCACACAGGAAGAGACCAATAATTAGAAGAAGAGCAATGAAGTTAAGGTATAGAGGAGCATGTGAAAACAACAATGAATAAAAGATCAGAGCCCAATTCTGAAACCTAGAAGACAGTTGGAGGAGAAGGGACATCTTTTCCCAGAACAAAAGGCCAAGAGAGACAGGACGGGGAGAGCTCAGCTTGTTGCAGCCTCTTCTAAGTTTGTTTTAGTCTGATATAATTCTTGGAAGACACATCCATTTGACACTGTGCTGCTTCTACTTACTGTCACTATTAAACCCTTTTTATTCCTCTGCAGGGAAAGCTCAATCACTGAAGCTGTCTACTCCTTCTCTCAGCTCCTCCCCTCCCCTCTGACCCTCAAAGCCAAGACATGAAGTTATATTTCTCTTTCTCTTCCATCAGCTATTGTGGTATGAGAGTTCCACTAAGACATGGGCACGTTCCAAAGAAAACATGTGAATAAGGACTTCTGTGTTTTTAAGACCTGACCCAAGATATTTATTTATCCAGAAGTTGAAATTCTCACGAGCAATGGGTGAAATTCTGAGGAGAGGAGGTCTCCAATAGGCCTGGCCATTACACTGAATCTCAGGGCAGCAAGTGCTCTAATAGCTATGAATAGGCTATGAAAGATAAGCCACAAACCAAGCATCAGCAGAAATATGTGTATTAACATCATTTCATAGCTCACATGAGGCACTTTCATATTAGAAGGGAGTGAGAATGAAAGCACAGATTCCCTCCAATAGTAATAGGGATTCCTACAAATCCCAGAATGATCTACTGCTGATAGTGCAGTAATGGATTGCTTATGGCAAACAGGAGATTCACAGTTTCCCAGGAGGCTTATTCCCCCCACTGCAGGATACAAATAATTCCCATTGACTTCACTGTCTTTCCTGCCATGAGGGACTAGGAATTTATTAGCTTCAGTGGAAGTTATGAATAACTTGAGTGAGGAAAATGTAACTCTAAAGAAACAATTTTAGTCTTTCTATTTCTTAAATCTATTTCAAATATTTCTCTCTGTGTCAGCTGGAAAAAAGAATACACTCAGCTCAAAGAACCTAAAAATTCTAGTACCATCTATAAACAAATGTATATGAACAATGTAGAGCAGAAGTAGCAATAAAATCCATATGAAGCTGAAAGATTTCTTGTGGAATAAGTTCTCTAAAATATTTGTCTCCTGAACAGATTTCACCAGCTCACAGCCAAAATGTCTTCATGCTATGAGATGTATACAGGATTCCCTCTCTAACACCATGAAGTCATCTTGCTGTAATTGTGTATTTTGTTTCATTTACTTCAGAGGAGAAATAACATTAAGAAATCAACCCAAATATCAGGTTCTACTTTTTGACAGCTGTATGCTTACACTTCCATTGTACTCATCTGTATCACTTGCCTGGCAGTATATCTACCACAGAAGAGAAGAAAGGTCCTTCTCTGAGAACCATATTTGGAAAAAATTCATTGCTTTAAAGCAGACATAAGGGATAATATTTAATCTAGTAGACCAGCAAATGGACAATCACACAGTACAGCTGCTGGCCTACCTAGTCAGGCATATCACATTTCCACAACAGGAAAGTGTTTTCAAGAAACCAATGAGATGTGCATGTTTGGCAGCTGAGTGGGTGAGCATAGAACTGTTGTGGATTTCTTACCTCCTCTTCACAAATAGATCTGGGGTGTCTTCTAATGACAGTAAACACAGCCAGACGATCTACTCCCATGTTGCATCTTATGTGGAAGAATACTCAGCTGCAATCTTCAATGGAATGACAGTGCTGTAGGAATCACTCCTGGAAAGAAGAATTAATAAATTACACTCAGATAACCTCAGAAATCTCTCACTGATGTCAATGAGACTTTGGGCACAAGTATGGAGACAAATCTGAAAGAGCAAGAGAAAAATAAATACATATGCTCTCTGTGTACAAATTAGTAATTTTATATATGATACAGCATTTTGTTTCAGCCAAGCTTTTCCAAGATAATGGAGACTTGAAAAACCGAATGAATTGTGGAAATATGTCCTTGCAAATGTCACCTTTATGCAGTGTTTGTTATTTTCAGCTTCATGTTTAAAATTAAAAATTATTTTGCTTTTACGAACTCTACAGCCCTTGTGAGAATCCCGAAAGATGTCACTGTCAGGTGTCTCAGATTGTTAAATAAATGTGAGATGATTTCTAGTCAATAGCCCTCAGCAAAATGCATTATAGGATGAATTATACCTATGTGGTTTAATAATTCCATGGAAAGTCAGCATCCAGCTGGAAAAGAAAGCACATCTTCAGGCTGCTCAGCACCATATATGCTGTCAGGAAAGTCTAAGGAAATTAGAGTGCTCCACATCTTTATTTTTGGTTTGAGTGGAAAAATCCAACAGTGGCCACAGAAGCTTATAAGAAATGTATTTGCTAGAATTTTGATGCTGCTCTTGTTGAATAGAGTGCACACAGCCTGCATGACTGGTCAACAGATCTTCTGCTGAAAGAGGATGAAGTAAAGATGCAGTTCTGTAAAGGATTTAGTAGGAAGGAGGGGGGAAAAGGAGGTTTAATTTTATATCTGCTATTTTTTAAAATACCTGTCATTTAGTCTGTTCATGAAGATAAGAAAGAAAGTATCCTTCCAGAATATTTTCATTGGCCCTGAGGGCCAGGCAGTTGCTAATCATGATGAGTCAAGAGCATCCACTACAGAGGAAATAACTGCAGGAAGCAGGGAAATCATCTCAGACTTCCCTTGGCTTTGCTGTTTGACTTAATAGGGAGACCCCACCTACACATTAAATAGGGTCAGAGCCATATCCCCAGGCTATAGGGCTATAGGGTATACAGTTTCTTGATCATTTCATTACAGTAAGGATGTACATTTCTAGCTAAACTCACAAACAACACTAAGTAGCTGCTCAGAAGATTAGGAGGACCTCCCACTTCATGGAAACAGTGACTGTTTACATAATAATTCATGCCAGTAAATCATAACAAATCCTAGGAGAAAACTCCAGCGAGAGATAAAACAACATGACCTTCGGATTTTTCTTCTTTTCTCAGTCTTACAATCCATGCCTTTATTCCTCCATCCTGTAAGGATTTCTACATATACTGAACATCAGCACAGGCTTCCATTAGTCTAATTCAGTGAAAAAAAAAAAAGGAGAAAAAAAAAGGGAAAAAAAAAGGAGGGAAAAAAAAGGAGAAAATAAAAAAAAAAAAAGGAAAAAATAAAGTGCATGCATAAGGGACTGTCCTTTTCTCCCTTTCCCTATGCAGTGCCTAATGGGGTAGGATCCCTCTCCATAGCTTGGGCTCCCTATGACTGTGATATAAATAATACAAAACATTCCACTTCACAAGGTTAAACAATTAGTATTCTAAAGACATGACTGATATAAAGCAGCACCACTATTGATCTCTATTACTGTGCTCAGCTGGACCAGCTGAGGATCAGAGCCCACCTAAGGCAGTGAGTAGTCTGCAATATGCAAAGGAATTGCTAAGCAAATATTGCTCTGGTGGGGAAACTGGACAACTGGTTTCTGAAACTCATCTGTCAGTTGAAATTAATTACAGAAGAACGTCCTGCATGAGAAATTTTCTTTCTATCTTTTTTTATATTATAAGACAACACAGCTTTCGCAAGACAAACAGGCTGTGTTACTTTTCCCCTGGGAACTCTTTCGCTCTCTTTTTGTGCATGTGCATGTGAGCAGATCCATAATTACGCAACCAGAGCTCAGATTTGCTTAAAATGAAACATTTTAGTGCTTATTCCCTGACAGGTCACTCCTGTGAAAATATATCTATTTCCTGACTAGACAACAGAGTTGAGGCTAAAAAGAAAAAAGTTTAAAAAGAAAATTTGTTTCTTTTCACATTCGCTTGCAAGAGCTGGAGCAACTGCCTTATGAAGACAAGCTGAGGTAGTTGGGGTTGTTCAGCTTGATAAATAGAAGGCTCAGAGGGGACCTCATAGTAGCTTCTCAAAACCTGAAGGGGGCTACAGAAAGGCAGGGGTAAGACTTTTCAGTAAGATACGTGATGGGAGGACTAGAAATAATGGATGTAAATTGGAAGGGTGTAGATTCAGAATGGATATAAGAAAGAAATTCTTTACAGTGAGGGTGGAGAAACACTGGAACAGGTTGCCCAGAGAGGTTGTGGATGCCCCCTCTCTGGAGGTGTTTAAGGTCAGGCTGGACAAGGCACTGAGCAGCATGATCTAGTGGGAGGTGTCCCTGCCTATGGCAGGGGGGTTGGAACTAGGTGATCTTTAAGGTCCCTTCCAACCCAAACTATTCTATGATTAAATGATTCTATGATTTACTTGTGCTGCACTTGCTTCAAGAAACCGATATGTCAGGCCTAAAAGCCAGCATGCCAAGTGTTGTCCCAGTATTTGAAAAAAGGGTGGAGGCTACTGCTGAAGCTTTTCCTCAGAAGTGTGTCTGTCTGCCTTACAGAACATGACTTTTAAGGGAAGGCATTGCCCTCAGCAGACACACAAAGCATGGTGTAAAAAGGCTGTGTGCCTGCCAGGGGTTGCAGGAATGCAAATCCTTCACACCAGTGCAAGACAGGAGGTGATGCACATCCCAAGAGGTCTGTCTGCAGCCTTCTGCAAGCCCTTGCAATGTGACCAGGGAGTCTGACCCAGGAAGCTTGGAAAGTTCTCCTGCAGTCTTCCCTCATGTTCAGCAACTGGGAGAGGGATCTGATTGCTCTTTTAATAATGGTTTGATCATTCAACAAAGAAACAAAATTCAAAACAAGGACTCCAGCATGTGAATTCATTATACTTCAGCACTTGCCAAGCTTTCACTCCTATGGCAGCTGAAAGATCTGGTAGAGAAGAACAGACATTAATGACCACACGTCCTTGTGCTCTGGAGCGTGGGCTACAGCAACTAATAATAGCTGAAGGTTTACATGTTTTTCTTGTGTTTCTGCTGGGGCTGCTGTGTCATTAATTCAGCTTCTGCCTGGCTACTTATGTTAAACATTCCCTTTGTGGCTTTCTCCAAATCTTAAATTTTGCATGTGACCACATGTAAATGTAAATTTGTATTTTTTATGGTCCCGTAATCTCAGTGCTTTTAAATCCCCATTGCCTGAAGGCATACAGGGAGCTGAAGCAGAAAAGCTCGGTCAGTTTGTGATCATTTAGAGCTAGTTTATTTGCTCTTTCTGAGTGGATTCAGTTCCTGTAGAGGTTTTTGCCTTTTGTGTAATAGAGTAAAGATAAGATCTAGGAACCTAATTAACCCTGCAGGGCCTGTGAATAAGGCTCATTAGAAAACAGTCAAACACATTTATGTTTAAACACCTTCTTTATAGGAATTCATATCGTATTTCTGAACAGCAGATATACCTGCTGCACATTCATACCTTTAAATGCAGGAAACCATTTCCTTAAATAAAGTTGAAAAATCAGTCAAGTTTAAGTTCAAAGTCATCTGGATTATACTTGTAAATTGCCCATAGTTTGAGAAACTACCCAGTAATAAATTAGAGTCCTGCCTGCAGGACGCTGTAAGCTATGGTGTCCTTTCACCTGCACTCAAAAACTAGACACATGTTCCATAAAACCAGCATTGCAGACCACATCCTGACCAGTAAACACCACTCTGAAGCCAGTTCTCTAGAAACTTTCCCATCTGTCTGAGGCAGTGACTATAAGATATACATGACATCTCTGGGGACTTCTGGAAAGTCTTCAAAAGGAGTCAGAATATGGTTGTTCTAAACCTCATTCTGAGGTTACTTCATATCTCCGAATGTTCTGAGTCAGTCAGCAACAAAATATGGGTTCTGGACTGAGAGTTCATGAATCACAAAATCACAGAACATCAGGGACTGGAGGGGACCTCAAGAGATTCCCCTGCCCAAGCAGGAACACCTAGACCAGGTCACACAGGAATGCATCCGGATGGGTTTTGAATGTCTCCAGAGAAGGAGATTCCATAACCTCCAGGGTTGTGGCAACCCATTCCAGTGTTCTGTTACCCTCACTGTGAAAAAGCTCTTTCTCAGATTTCTGTGGAACCTCCAGTGTTCCAGCTTGCATTTGTTGCCCTGAGTCCTATCATCGGAGGTGAATATATATATATATATACTTGTCATACAGGTTCCAGTTATTTGAGAACAAAAGTACCCTCAGTAATTCTGAATTACTCATCTTTCCCAGCCCTTCATTCCTTCTACCCTTGCCCCTCACCAGAAAGAGTCCAGAAAAGCCAAGCAAAGAGTTCTTCAGAAATACCTGACTCAGATTTCTACTCTGAAAATTAAACATTTATTCATGGACACAATTGGTTCACAACCTGTAGTTCAAATTAACATCCTCAAAGTGCCAGCACTCAACATACCCTGTTGATTGAGGCCTTCAGGAGTCAACAGCTTGATGCTGGTGATTAACTCCTGCCTCATATGTTGGTGCATTGCTGGGTGCAGCTCTTTGCATGTACGTGTACATGGCGGCCTCAAAGCCAGAAGAACTAGCCTTGCTCTTATGACATCTTGAAGGAGTGCTGGGATTCAGAATTAGGCTTGGCCAGTGCTTAACTTCGTTGTAAGTGACTGCCTGACCAGTGAGTAGGATGAATGATACCACTGGGACTGAAATATATTGTAAAATTAATCATTTTCTTAATGGCTTTCCTGGAGGAGACAAATTTAAAGGCATTTTGTGCTACAAGGCTTGCAAGAGTGAAGATCCTATCACAAAACTATTCTAAGCAAGACAGATGTACATTTTATTATGCATATTAGAAAACCAAAGGAATTATAAACTTATTTTCAATTTGATATCTAGACATAATTGGTAGACTAAATCTTTGTGCTGTAAGTTCTTCAGGAAAGGAATTAATTTTGTTGGAGATTTAAATATTTTTAATATGACGGGAACCAGTCTAGGTCAACAGCAGCTTAATGCTATCCAAATTAATGCAATTGTCTTTTATAAAAAACTTCTTAGCTTAAAATTCTGTTTCAAATTTCACCTGAAATTAGTGTTTTATTAGCCTATTTAAACGCGTGTTGTTCAAAAAAGAAAAAAACTGCTTCTATAAGTAGATCCATGATTTATATTGTAAATCACTTTGTCAAGAGCAGGAAAATCCCAAATCAAGTTACTCTTCAGCCTGTCTTAACATGAATTTTATTTTTCAGTGCTTCATTGTCAAGGACTCATGTGGGTTTTTAATTCTCAGTCTTGTTCTTTCCTCTTCATCCTATTCAACAAAGCAATGATAACAGCAAAGACCACTCCAATGCAGCACTGAGAAGTATCTCTGTGAAATCAAGTTTAATGAGATATCAAAATATTACATCTGCAAGTCTTGGCTGCTGATCAGTACTTTGGTAGGCAAAGCTAGTTTCCCCAGTCCAGATTAGTCAACATCATGTTCACTAGTCTAACATTTCACAAAATATTTTCCCACATTTATCCAGCAGCAGCTGGAAAGGTATAGCTGACAACATAAATGTGCCCTAACGTGAAAATCCCTGAACATTTCCCTCAGTGATCTTTTCATCTGGACATCACCAGTGCAGATGTCTGTAATCAGGAGATCTCTATGGACTTGCTAATTATTCCCTAGGCTTTTCTAAGGGGCTTCTGTTGCAGCTTGTTGGCAGAGCTGCTTCCACTTCCACAGTGGTGGCATTAATTAGCAAAAACCTGTGAAAATTGTTGTAGTTTATATATCCAAAAACCCCCAGCTAGCATTGCTCCTAAATATTCCTATAAATTCAGCCATGGCAACAAGACCTGCAAGTCCAACTCTCTCAGTTGGAACAATTTTTCATGCTTGTAGCAATAAGTGGGAAATAATGGGGGTCTCAGATTCACATTAGGAAAGTTGCTTCTGTAACCTCTTCATGCAGATGGATGGTGAATTTCTCAGCTAATAAATCAAAGTTTCCTCATGGTACAGTGGCATCTCTTGCTGAGGCCTGGAGAGCTGCTGGCTGCCCTCTATTCAAAGGCAGCAGGCCTCTGCCCTGCAGGATGCCTTCTCTACAAATCCTTCAGTCACAATCAGGAGATATTAGGGCCTCTGTAAACTGCCCAGGCATTTTGGGGAACAGCCAGCATCATGCTGGGGAATGGACACTTTTCAATTTCATTGACAGCTGTCACATATACACAAAGAATAGAAAGTGATGAGGAAAAAAAGCCCCATTATGACTTTCCCATCAGCAGGGCCAGTTAGGTCTTTGTTCTTAAAACATATTTAAAAGGTTCATCAGAGCTATCTAGTTTAATAGTACTGTTACAAAGAGAATTTTACCTTTGAGATTTAATGACCATGGATTGTTTCTCTGTTTCTTGATACTTTTTGGATTTGGTTGATTTTCCTGCAGGAATTTAGAAAAAAAAAAATTAACCGTGATGCTAGTTTTTCCATGTAGTTTTTATTAACTTTCTTCTGCATAAGTCCCTGCAAGGAAAACGACACCAATTTTTTATTATCATAAATGTATTTATTAAGTGATGATCTAACTCCCAGAATAGTAATGCATTCATTTTTTGGAGTTAAAGATTTTTTTTCCCAAATGACCCTAAAATAAGCATGGGAAAGCAGTACTGTAAATACAGTGATGAACCTCAGGCAAATATACTTTTTTTCTCATTGTATTGCCTATAGTAAAAACCATTTGGGGATGCAGCTTACACAAAATAAGGATAAAACTTAAGTTGATGGTCTCTTGCTAATCATTTTGGTGATTGGTGATGGTCTCTTCTAATTATTTTTAAGTGTCTTCTGCTTAGACCGCAAAACTTCAGTAGAAATTTACCCTCTCCAAGAGAAATGCATATACAGAATTAGTCTTTTAGTTCCTTCTTTTTCCAAGTAATTCCCTCAAAAAGCAACACAATCCAGTAGAAAAAGACAACTGACACGGAAACAAACAAGGATTTTCATCTGCAGGTCACACATGGGATGATGGCATATTTCTGAGACTCCATTTCTTCAAAACCTTATGATGAATAATGTGAGTGTTTTTATATATTAATGCCAAATGATACAAATAATTTCTAGTTCCTTTTGCATTTATCATAGAAGTCAACATAATTTATTCATTCTGTGTTTTACCTATAGATTTCAATAGTGCCAGAGCAGTTTATGCCACAGTGGCTGAAAATAAGATTTGGCCACCAGGCTTCAATCTTTTTCTAGTTCCACCCAAGTCAACTAAATTCAACTGTCAGGTGAACAAAGAAAGCAGGACCGAGTCAGAGATTAATGCTGTCTACAAAGACAAAATTGAATCTGATCAGGCGGGAGTATGGGAAATAATATAAAATGAAAAATGGGGGAAAAACCTCAACATGACTTCTCAGCTGCAGTGAGAAAGCCCCAGTACTGCACAGATGCATGGGGAAAGGGATTTAGATGCTGGCAGCTGGACAAAGAGGAGCAGTGACAGGCTGGGAGCATCAGTCCCTGAATGCTGACTACAGTCTAATATTTGCAATTTAAGATTGGATGTAAGATTACATGAGTAAAGGATAATGGGGACTTAGAAATGGGTCCTGGTGAATCTTACAGCAGACCAGTAAGCCCAGAACCAGCTGGTGCACTGGTTTCCCAAAGCAGCATGAGCCTTGGAGTCATACAAATGAGTCACACCTGCTTAAAGCCATCGCATGAGAGTGATGAAGGACAACCTAGTAACAAAGAGCAGTCTGGATCCTTCCACTAGGTGATTTTTACCAACCTTCTCCCCCTTCTTGTAGTTAGAAGACTTTCTTCTAAGTCTGAGCATGACTGAGAAAACTTTGCAGCAATGTCAAGTTTAGAAGTCTTCAGCATTTTAATGAAAAACATGAACAAATTCTGTTGGGCAGAAAAATGTGCTTCCCATGAAGAAAACTTCTTTGTTAAAAATTAACATACTGAAAGCATTAGCATAGTATTTAAAAGACTGGGCTCATTCCAAACACCTTAAAACAAAAGTAACTACAACATTCCAGAAGTACGTTTTCATTCAGTCAGGAGTTTAACAGTTAAATACCTTTAAAAGTCTAAAGTTTAATGATTCAGACCCTGGAATGACTTTTAAAAACTGCTTAATTCTCCTAAAGCTTGCTGTTTTTTAATAGGAAATGGGCTTTACTGAAATAAAGTTGCAACTTCCATCTTTCTTATTATGACTTCATGGGCTGCTCACAAAAAGCAGTTCACTCCACACTGCATTTTGGGGTGTATGAGAATACAGCACAAGGCTGATGGAGCTCAGTTTACTACCTGTGACCTCAGAGCATTGAAGTACACACTTTATAGTCAAGGATATAAACACTGCAACCAAAGTCAAAGAGTCTGTTCAAATGATCCAAACTCCTCACAAACTCAAGTGTTTTGCTAGATGAGCCTAAAGTATTCCCTATCTTGCTGGATCAAACTCTGATGTAAGGGCAAAGAGATGTAAACTGCAACACAGTCAAATCAAGAAGAAAACAGCATCAGTCAGTGGTCTTCCTGGTTAATGCAAAAGCTACACCATATAAAACATTTTAAATGCCAATGCTTTAACTTTCAAAACAGGAAACTATTTGAAAAACTAGCTGAAAAATATTTTGTAACATAACTTTGGTCCTGCAAAGCTGAGATTTTCAAAGGGTTGCTTCTGTTTTTGTTTATTTTCTAGCAACCGACAGACTGTTGTGTTTCTATGCTATCAGTCTGTTTTCTGAAAGTCTGTATTTTTAATTTTTTAATAAAAATTATCTCCATACTCTAAAACAGTGTATTTAATACTAACAGTCAGTGCACAGCTCTTCAGGCAAAGAGCACGGATTCTGAAACACGGGCATTTACTGGGTTTGATTTCCTATCACCAGGTTCTCTCACTAGTGTTAAAATACAGCTTCAGAATTAATCTGTTGCTACTATTCTCACAGGTCCTGTATATAAGAAAGTGCCAACTTTCCTTTACCTATTGCCATTTTCTATGGAGATACTTCTGGGTTCTTGTTTTGTTTAGGAAAATCCTACAGAATGCTGGATACTCCTTAATGCCATTCAAGCATATTTAAAAGATGTCTCACCTTTCCCTGGATCAAAAAATTTCCTCTCTGTAAACATGTTTCACATTTTGAAACACCTTTTGCACATGAAAACATCTGGCAGTCTTTTCCCTAGGATTCTCCAAAGAAAAAGTGAATTCTTCATACCCTTTTGCTGTACACAGGGTACAACAAATTTATCCTCTGACATTCATCCTTTGCAGTTACTGCAGAAGATAAGCTAATGACCCCAGATTTGCAGGGGGACTGCCCCATGCTGGGGCTTCCAGACTTGTAAAGGCCACATGGAAGGTTTCACTTGTCTCGTTAACTTCCCCACTGTACCAATCAAAAGTTATTATATAGTACTTTTTTCTCTTTTGACTTTTACAGTTCATATACCTCAGCAGGAGCCTGGACACAGTGACCCAGGATGCCCCTTCTAGTCCTAGGTCCCTATGAGATTTAGGAAAACGAATCACAAAGGCTCAAAGCAGCATTTTTAGAAACTTTAGATGAGATGAAACACAACAATGGAACACAGAATTACAACAACCTTCAAGGTAATGTGACAGACACAAACCATATTGTGTTGTGTATAAACTATGCAAACATTTCCACTTGATTTCCCAAGGAAATGAGGCTTATGCAGTCATGCTGGCTGGCTGTTCATGTCTCCCCCCTAATAACTTTCAAACCCAGTGGCACATTTCAATGTGAGTTGTCAGGGGAGAAGCAAAAGACTTGGAGATAATTATGTTCCTACAGGTCTTGTCATTGCACAGAGGAAAGAGACCTAAAGCAGTGCCTCCAGCTGAGTAAAAATCTCCTTGAAGGAGTGAGATCAATGGTTCCTTGTCCCATCAGTACAAATCAGCTTATTTCTACCCTTCAAATCAGTATTTGCATAGCTCCACAGCAGATGCAACAGAAGTTGCCTTTTGCCCTTCTGGTCATGAGTGGTTCCAAGAAGGGGGTCTCATAAATATCCCTAGAAGGTGCATGGGAGACAGGGGATATGGGTCTGTAGGAAATTGAGTTTCTGTTTCTCCTGGAACATCTCCTCCTATTTTTTTGCAAGTTGAACCGGGTAGTTTGAGTTTTTATTCCCTTGGCTGCACTATTTCAGCTGTCAGTTCTTCCATTGGCCTCAAAGGGTTATGAAACCAGCATTCAGTCACTAAAGAATGCTTGGTCATAGTACTGGCTGCATTTTTCTTTAGAGATCAAGAAATTTACTACTGGGCTTGGGATTCCCTCAGACCTTTCAGAGACTCTTCTAGAGAGGGCACGTTCCTTTCCCCTAACCTTCCAGTAATTTATTAAGCCACAGGAGTCTTCACTGACATGCAAGGTTTGTTCTTTCTCACAGTAGAGTTCAATCTAGCTAACTTTATTCCTTTGCCACCCTTTGCTGGAGGGTGTCCTTTGGAACCAGTTCATCTTCCAATTCCCAGTTACCTTCCTTTTCCCCCCTCCTGTCTTCTTTTTTTTTATTCCCAGATCACATACACTCATACTGCCACATTCAGAGGTGTTCTGAGACACCTGTTAAACTCATGCTAAGTGGAAAGCAAAATGAGAAGACACCCCTTGAAGCCATGCTGCTGACATGCATCATATGGAAAAGGTTTGTGAAAGAGGCTCACTTCAGCAACCCACAGAGCATTCTAAATCCCATTGCTGCACTTTAAAAAAGTATATTTTTTGAATTAATACACCCTGAAATTAAATCACCCTGAAAAAAAAGAACTGAAGTTCTGAAAAAACCATCTGACACGGTTTTCAGGCCGCCAAGAAAGCCAAACAGAGCAAGTAGTGCAGCAACTTGAGAACTGAGCAGAAAAAGAAAGCTTTAATCCAAATGTACCTTGAAGTACAATACTTATGGATTCAGCAGGATTCGTCCTCTTAAGTTAACAGCAATTAAGTATCTACTCAAATGGAAGAAAGAGAGTCACTTCATGTGAGACAGAACAACTGTTGCCAAGTTAGAGAGTCTTTTAAAAGTCGGATCAATTCAGTCAATAAATTAGACTGCAGTGCTTTACACACTTGGGATGGAGAGCTTCCTCCCTTTCCAAGTTATCTGACACTTCTTTTGAGGAATTACAGTTCTCATAAAGGATTTCTAAGAGATTGTAATTTCGAAAAAGGTTTACCCATGCATTCTTTGCTAGAAGTGAATTACCTGCTGAGGATGCAGTCATATTTTTAAAGAATTCACCAGCAGACCTTTTTTAGAGAGACTATTTAACCATTCTGCCAAAAGAGCATTACTCTTAAGAATTAATGAATGGATAACCTTGTTAAAATAGAGTTTTTCAAGAAGGATGAAGGAAAAATTAAACTGTATTCAGGGTATCTGAACAAACAACACATCATCCTCCAAAACCAGAGTGCTAAGTCAAGTCAGGCACCATTGCTGAAGGCTGTTATTTGTATGGATGTGAATTGCGAGAATGGGGCTTTTTTGTCTTTTTAATGAGTTATTGATTTTAGAAAATCAGTCAAGGCAGAAAATCCATACATTAACAGGCTGGCTTCGCTTGCCAAGACGTGCTATTTTACAGCACTGCTGAGAAAATTCAATGCATAAAGTCCTTTCAGCTACCTCAGACAAGACAGATCAATGTGCCTCTTAGACAGAGATCAACGCTTCAGGGAACTGATCAATAAGGAAATACCTGAGAGACTCCTCCCTCAGAGAGATAAAGATGTTTGCACTTTTTCAGCATGACAAAGACCAGAGATGCAGAATTTGGGGATAAAGTAGATACCCTCTCATAGATTTCCAGCAGCTCTGCTTGCCTGAAAAATTCCAGGTCTTGAATGCCACAAGTGTGTGGTTTATACTTTGTAAGGAATATACTTTTAAACTCAACAGGATGCTAAAGCAGATGTGTTTCTGGAGAGTAAAACAAAGAAGAAAACCAGCAAGATGCCAGAAAACAGAACCTTAAAACAGATGAAGGACACAAGATATCTCTGCAGTTCAGATCATTCCTATTCAGAACAGGTATTCATGCACACAATTACATGTTGTCCATAGATGGATTTCAGTCTAAATGCTGTCAAAGTCTGGACTGGCAGCCTTCTGTGAAGTAGATGCATACAAATACATTCAGAGAATACTCCTGAACTTGCAATATACAAGGGTTACAAAGCTCAAAAAATTTCTGAGGGTGATTTCATTGTCTGGGGAACTATTTGTTTTTTTAAATATCGCTACCCTACCCTTTCAATCCCTTTCAAAAATGTATAAATTAAGTATAACTTAGATTCCTACTTTGGCTACCTGAGTTGTTAAATATACTCACTTCCTTGTGACTTGTTAACTGACGAATATTTCAAAGTTAAACATTGATTTTACTTTGCTTCCTTTCATTCCTGTCTTGAGCAATCTTTAGGATCGTGGGGTTACAAAAGGAGTACATACACAGATCACTCATTTCAGGTTTCATGGACTTCGGAATCATTAGATCTTTATACAATAAGCCCACAACAGCCCACTGCATCTTTGGAGAGTGCTATTGCTTTGAAACTGAAGTAGTTAAAGTTAGAAGAGGTGAGATCTGGCCCACTATCTGGCAGGAAATAGTTTTGCAGAGATAACTGAGTAGAATTCTATGGCATGCAAAATACATATGGTCATATTAGATAGTCTTGGAGTTTCCTCCTAATCTAAAAATCCATTAATTTAGTTATGTTTCTTTGGTAAATGAAAGAGGAACTTTTGATGAGATGCAGATATATTTGTATCTTTGCTGAATTTCTGTTATACCTCTTGAACTCAATAACATCTCAACTTTGGGCTAAAGTCACTGTGATTTTACTGCTTTCTGTTTATGAAAGCAATGACATAAATTAATAAAATAAGCACAACATCCTATGAAAAACATGCAAAAACCAAAATGTCAGTGAAGTAGACAAAATCCAGAACAAAACTCTTCTATATTTTGTGTCTGCTTTCCTACTTATTCCCAAGAGTCAAGTTACTTGCTTCATTTTTCAGCCTCATATTTTTCCCTGAAAAGTAAGAGAAAATCTGCCCATTTGCTTCTGTCTCAAGCATATTTTCAAAATTAATTATTTTTGATTTATTTCTTGTACTCATAATGGCCCCCACCCAGAAAAGTTCCTAAGCATATACCGTACAAACAATTTTACAGCATTCTGTAAGAGCAGAACAACTAGAACCTGATCTTCACAATGTGAATTTTTGTCTTTGCACAGAAAGTGAACTTATTTAGGGGTGCACTTAGGAGTTCTTCTTAAAATGGATTTCCCCTTCTACATTTTCAATGAGACTACCTCCAGGATCAAACCTGCCCTCCATCTTGGCTTCTTTGTACACTGTGGAGACTGCACTGATGAATACAGGGAAAAAAATAGCTAGCTGGAGAGAGACATAAAGGCGATGTATGGGGCTTTATGTTTCTTCTGTAATAAAAAGAATAATGATATAGAATGGCAGAAAAAAACCTGAGATACTACTCTGTGTTCTTCAGGTTTAGGTAGGGGTCACCTACCTGGTTTCTAAGGAAAAAAGCAAAAATGGGCTCACATGCCATAAGGGGTGTGTATACCCCAGAATTTAAAATGGCTCAAAGAAACTCTCTTCAAGAGATCC
The DNA here is from genome assembly GCA_013400935.1 of Turnix velox. Classification (NCBI taxonomy): domain Eukaryota; kingdom Metazoa; phylum Chordata; class Aves; order Charadriiformes; family Turnicidae; genus Turnix; species Turnix velox. Next base: position 240,465 of record VZTY01030662.1, on the reverse strand, counting down.
TGACATCTGTCAATCAGGCTTTCATCAGAAAATTACTCTCCAGCCTTAGGTGATGTTGCTATTAGAGTGAAGGAGACTGTTGGTTAGGCAGAGTAGTGTCTCCCTTTGCCTGGAACAACTTCTGAGAGATATAAAATAATACAAATAAAGTGAATAAATGGAAAGAAAAAAGAATTTAGAAAATCCCACCAAAAGCAAAGTCCTTCAGAAAGACAGAACAATGATAAGTTTGAGCAGTAACTTGCCATCCTAGCCAACAGGAACATGGTCTCCTTGCAGGTAATGGCTAATTCTGAAGCCAGAGATGATTTATATATTTTGGTTAACTCAGGCAGGGGAGAAAGGTTAAATGTACAAGAAAATGCTACAGAAAAAAGGACAGAAATGTTCTGTTAGTAAGTAATAGCTGATAAGAGGATTAAGATGATGTTATAGTATGGAGGAGAGAAAGAGAAATATTGTTAAGAGATTTAAGAGTAACCCAACTAGAATTTGCCAAGCAAAGTTTCTCTACCCAAAGTGAAATTTAGGGGGCAGAGACAGTTCTGACAGATGTGAGACAACATACAGAAAAAGAGACCTGAGGCAAAAATGTTAGAGTTCACAAAAACAAGACATAGTTTTTGAATATGGGAAGCCAAGACAACATCTGGTATTTGGAAAAAAAGATAACAGAACTGCAGTGAATCCCATAATTTTGGCATTTGCAAACTCTTGAGGGGAGGTATTGGAGACAGTCCAGTACAAAGTCAATGGCCACTGCATGATTAGCTAAGAAAAGGTTGTAGGGCAATAGATAGTGGTGAAAAGGATCATCTGACTGCTGAGAAAATGGATTGCTTCATTCAAGTTGGACTCAAATGTGCAAGACAGTTTGATCCCAAAAAAAAGCAATATTTGTGATACCTCATCAATATTAGTGATGACCATAGAAAACAGCCAACAGAAAAGGCAAACTCTTTACTAAAGAAAAGTAACTTAAGTGTTGAGATAGATAAAGTAGGGAGGTATTGTGTGTCAGTACCAAGAGAAAGTATTTGTTGCAGTAAAAGGAAAATTCCCAGGTCTTAAGAACATCTTTTCATTGCAAATTACGGGATAGAAACAAATGAAGACTTTAAGTAAACTTTTACGGGTAAATAACTTCTCTAAGTACACAAAACTCAGAGAGTCTAAATATGCGGCAACTTACACTCCTGGGAAAATGTCCCTGGAAGCTACTAGAATATTAGAATAAGGTTATTGTTTAAGAATAAGCAGAAGATACAAGAATCAGTTCTATTATCAGCTCAGATTAAAGGGAAAAACTGAGTTCTTCAGCTGTGTATTGGCATCTCCATTTTCCTCCAACAAAAAACCCAAAATACTGAACCTCCACATGTGATTACTCAAGAGATGGGATACAGAGATCCACTAGTAGAGTAGTGTGCAATAGGAAGACAATGCTCAGTCTTATCCTCCAGTACTGACCTGAGAGGACAACAGTGGGGAACAGACCAAAGACTTAACCACAGTAAAAAAACGATAAATTGAAGAAAGAAGTTAGAGTTGCCAGACCCCAGCTGTGAGTGAAAACCTAAATTTGAATTTATGATCAAATCATAAAATCAGAGAGTTGGAAGTGATCTTCAAAGGTCATCTAGTCCAACCCCCCTGCAGTAAATGGGGACATCATGTATTAGATTAGGGTGCTCAGAGCCTCATCAAGTCCAGCTTTGAATGTCTCCAGGAATGGGGCCTCCACTACCTCTCTGGGCAACCTGTTTTCAGTTCCTCACCACCATTATGGTGAAGAACATTTTCTTAATTCCTTATTTCCTTGGAAAATTCTATGATGGGCATTGGCATAGCCTCAACAGCTGGAAAGCTGAGGTTTCTGAATCACAGAATCACAGAATATCAGGGATTGGAAAGGACCTCAAGAGATTATCTAGTTCAATCCCCCTACCAGAGCAGCAACACCTAGACTAGGTAACATAGGAACGCATCCAGATGGGTTTTGAATGTCTCCAGAGAAGGAGACTCCACAACCTCTCTGGGCAGCCCAGTGTACGAATATTACTAATTAGTTAATAGACATTCAGACCACATAAAATGCCATATTAGGTTAATGTTTGTGGGAAACTATTTTTAGTATAATTTATTTTGAGCAAGTTGGGATTTCATGTGTCACAGAGTCTCATATTAAGCCAAGCTGGGTGAGTCAGAGACCTTGGCTCTGAGCAGTTTCCGCATGGCAGAGGACAGGATGCTACTCTTCCTTTCCACGTGTTTCTCAGAGATGACAGCCCTCTACCAAAACTTGCAAGGTTGTACCTGCACCAAGTTTATGGTGAATGAGGTAAGGGTCTGCTAACTCTGATGTAATCTGAAATAAATGGGATGGACAAGTGATCAGATTAAAGAAGTGGGTCAGATCTGCCACTGTCCCTGCTCCACTGACGTCAATGGAACTAAGCTGATTTACACCAGCTGAGTACCTGACCTGGAGGTTTCAATGTATTTAGATAAAATAAATGAAAATGCACATTAGGAGCTCCCATTGGAAGATCCCAAGTCCATATTATTCCTAAATAGAGTAAATAAATTACAAGAAAGCAGTTACTGTAGACATCACATGTTACAAGTCAACAATGAACACAATAAAGGTCAGGCCACCCTAAATGTTTGATTGCCCCTTACACTCCTGAGTGAGAAAGAAACTGATAATTCAGCACAGAATCACCTTAACTCTGACCCAAAACAAATATCTTAGCAGTAACCGTTCTTGGAATTAACAGGTACTGTGCTTTGCCTCATGAAACATTAACTTCAATCCACACCAGGCAACTGAGGCTACAAAATAAAGTTTAGCTTTTACCCAGAGCTGGGTCACACTTTTAGTGCTGAAGAAAAGCAATGCTTGTGGTCTATATTCAGGAGCACAAGAACTTTCTGAAAACAAATCCATATGTATAGATAAACTTTCAGGTGTTTCTCAGATATAAGTTCACACTCTCATATCCTTATCTTTACACCTATACAATTACCTTTGAGAAATGTCTTTATAATTGCTGCTTTTCTAAACAGTAATTTGCAAATATCACAGTCAGACAATATGTAGGCATTGTAATGCTTGGTAACTTCACTCCTAATGAGAAAATATTTAATTTTCATAGTGTAAAACAACGATGGAAATTGGGAAATCAGTCTGAATGTAATGAAATCATAAAGCATATTCATTGTTTTGCATCTAATTAATAGCAATCCATGATAAATTTTTGCCATAACCTCAAATTGTTGCAAACCAGTGTTGCCTTGCAGAAATTACATAGCTTTGCCACTCATAGAGAGAAAATTTTTACTGTGGCACATTAATCATACTGAAAGTAAAGCACAACTCATGTATTTAAAGATAGTAACCTAGAGGGACAGAATTTCAGACAGCTTCTGTTTTCACAAATGATGCCAAGCTATATGCATTTCATACAAAAGCACTTAAATCTGTGTTTCCAGTTTAGTTCAGCCTTAGCAATTTGCAGGTGCTTCTGTTCACATCATGTTTAAAACACAGATGCTTCTGATGAGGCCTAGAAGAAGGCTGCAAAATTTCATCATATTGTGAAAGTCCATCAAAAATCATACATTCAAGAAACAGTCAAATTGTCTTACTGGACAAACTAACAGACAACTGTCTTACTGGACAAACTAAATTGTCTTACTGGACAAACTAACAGAGTTAGTCTGTTATTTCCCTAGTTTCTTCTGCTTGTGTTCATCACAACCAACTTAAATGTGTTCTATATACACAAATTTCCTCCAGAATGTAAATTGATTTGTTTACTTTTTTTTCCTCACAGAAAAAAAAAAATTACTTAAAATTATTTACTTCTACACTTCAAGCGTCAGCTTTGAGGTCTTACACATCCTTCTGCTATCTTGGGACATTATGTACACCTGCTTTTTTGCTACAGAAAGGATGAGTAAAAAAACCTGGGAAGTTGGACTCACTAGACTAATATTTATTTCTTTCTCTACATGCAGTTATTGATACCTTCTCTCTGTGTGTCTAGGCACGAGAAACCCTTTTCTCCAAACATCTACCCTGTGCAGTTATGTGTAGAATAAGCTTAGGGTTGAACTTACACTGCCAGCATTCCTAAAAAGCTACAGCTAAGGACAGAATTTGACCTATAGCCCATTGGAAAAAAAGTTCAGACACAATGAGACAAAATGAGATATCCATTCCACAATCTGAATTACAATGAGCTATTTCCTTTTCCCAGTGTACCACAGATTCTCACCAGATAGGCAATAACAGAAAGAAACCTTGCCAGTTTTTATCTTTTTTTTTTTTTTTTTATAACCCGTAAAATTTCTCGAAGCAATTGTACAGATTTCAGGTTTCCCTTTGATCAGTCTTTGCAACAATGATTCTGGGTCTTTGCCTAGGTATGATTCCTCAATCCCAGTGCATACAATGGAAGTGCCCTAGTGCACAGAAAGCCTTCTCATTAAACCTCTAATCTGTTCCACTACATTCTTGCAAGACAGAATTATCCAGCTTTAAAGCATGCCTCAGTGGTGAGCCGTAATAAGACTGATAGAAACAGCTTAAGTAATTGGATTGCTATATGGTATTGAATGTCTGACAACAAAAGATATCAATCTCTATTCTACTGCCCAATCTTTGTTCCAGCAATGAATTCATTTAGTAATGCACTTGGAGGTTTGCAGTCCCTGCCGAAGAAATAACGGACTGGGGACACAAAAGCAAGGCCATCTGATGAGCACAGACAAAACGACTGTGCCATTCCAAGAAGTTAATTACAGTGAACAAAAGCACAAGACTATGACTTGTTGACGATTACCATAATCACATTACAATAGTCTTCTTCTATTCCCAGTAGCAGAGGGTCTATTCTTCCTTCCCATTTGGCATTGTGCATCATATTTGTGTTTTGTCACCTGAAAAGTTTTGGAGAACAGGACTCCCTCTAAAGACAGTGGGAAACATCAGATGTCTGCTTTGCTGCCCTTTCCTTTACAACTTATTCTTTCGAGGCTGATTTACAAATGCTTTTAAATAAATAATTTTTTTTAGCTTTGAAAAAAGACAATAGCTCCAAAGTTTTTCTATAAATGAAAATTTGCAAGCATGATTGCCTATGAAATTTTGTACTTATGAGATATGATACTGCTATGGTTTATGGATATGATTTATTGAAACTCAGACATGATAGAATGCTTTATATTGTTTACACTCACATCACTTTTGGAGTTATACATATTCCATACTTGCATGCATTTAACAAAGATTTAAATCCTTATGTTTACTCTTGATTTACTCCACAGTAGAGGTCCCATCTAATAAAATGTGACAAAGACTTTGCTTCAGATAAAAGTATATGCCAAGATTTTCAAAATGGATGACAATGGAAAAAGCAATGGGACAAAGTGCTTTCGTATCAATTAGACATAGATAAAATAAAATAATTAATAATAAAATACAGAATACCTAGAATTGAAGGAGCTGGATGGCATCAGAGTGCCTGAGAAAACCCTCAGCTTTCAATTCCATACTTCAGGGGCCACATTTTTAACTGGTGTACATCAGCCAAGCACAAAGTTAATATATCTGGTTCCAAGAACTCCACACATTTCAGACAAAATACAACAAAAATAAAATGTAGTGAGAGCTCTTCTTCTTCAAAATAGCTTAAAGGGTACAGTGAATTAATTCCCAGCCCCTTAGAATTATTCCAATGATGCTGTGCCAAAAGCTGCATGTATTTATTTTTTCAACATAACAATCAGCTTCAGTGAGCTGCAAGTACTTCCCAGGTCAGAGGACAAGGAGAAATGGGATTGTTTGCAGTGGGAAAGACCACAGCAGTGTCCACTCCACCCAGAAAACTCCAGAAAGATCCCTGAGTGCTCTCCAAGAAATAGGAGAAATGAACAAAACATGGAAGAATATCTCTCATGTTCAACCAGTGGCCAGGAAAAAATTGGCTAAGTAGGAGGAACCTGTCTGCAATACACCACATATTCATAGTTTCTGCACAAAAAGCCTGATATCGCTGCTGTTTAACTTAGAATAAGGATCATAAATTAGCAGAACAACACCTTTTAACTAATAACCTACCAAGAGTGCTTTCATAGGAACAACTGAATTGCCAAGTTCTAGTTGATGCCCAAATCATGCCTCAAAAGAAGCTCTAGTCATCAAAATACTACCTCACCCATGACTGGTCATGAAACACCTTAACTGGCCGTTCCAGCCCACATCCTGCCACTGGAGTGCAGCTGCCAAAGGAAGGAGAGGGAAGATCAGTGGAAAAGGATGTTTCTCCAGACCTCAGCTCACCAGTGTAATTTCTACTTTGCTAGCATGTGTCTCACACAAACTGATACATTTCACACCCAAAAGAAAAAATCCCTTGTGGACCAGCCAAACCCTGAAGAATTTCAACCACAGACAGACATGCTCCTGAACAATGCAAAACCCTGGGGAACCCACTGGATGACCACAGAGCAGTCTGATAAAAATCACCCACCACTGACTGGAATCACTCTCTGTGGTACAGTCTGAAACACCACAGCACAATTCCTGTCATGTACAGCCCATATTCCAGCAACAGCCCATCAACACCAAAAATACCCATCTCTCCTGAAGCATTTCTCCCTTCTGGAATGGCAGAGCACTGCAAAGCACTCACCACAGAACACAGTGCTCAGACATAGAAACTGAGGCACCAAATGGCAGTGTGGATTTCTGGGTAGTTAAACTTGGAGAAGGTTGAGGGGTTTCTGTTCACCAAGACCTCTCCTCTTCCAGCAGTGAATTCAGGAATCCTCTAAAATGTTGTGTTTGAACTGTGGCAGCTTCTATACCCAGGCCTGACTTTTTAATAGCAGGACTGCTATTTGGAAACACTAAGCATTGTAGACACTTCCCTACGTAATGATTAAAATCAGCAGTGCTTTAGGCTGTCTTGAAACTTGCTGAAGATTTATTCTTCAAACAAGAGAATGATTTATTTCAACAATTATCTTCAGGCGGATTAAATTATGTTCTTTCAGGCCTCTTATTCACCACAAAATTAAGAACGCTGGGTGCCAGCTATGGAAACCCCATGATCCTTTGAGACTCGGCACTGACGGAGACTCATCCTGACCCAGGAGAAAGAGCTGTCTCTTTCCCAGGGCCACAAAATGCCATCCCTGACCTTCTGCTTGGCTCCACCATTTGCACAAATCCTTTGGCTTCCCCCCTACTTGACCTCCTGCAAGTTGTAATGGACATATAAGGCACATGGCTCCCCAGAAACATAGTAGGCATGCTCTGGGTCAGTGTCACCACAGAAGAGTTAGGCTCTGAAAAGACTGACTGATTACAAGCCAGATGCCCCAAAGCAATAGCATTTCCTAAGAGTATCTGGTTTAATATGCTCTAAAAGATCAAATATCTTTTTCAAGGAAGAAGTAGCTTTCAACGAGGAGGAAGTGTCCACCAAGAACACTGAAAGCTTTTTTTTTTTTAATAATAAAATCTAAAAAATATTTTCCTGCATTTTTCAAGAGAGGACCCTAACTTCAGCTTGCAGTCTAAGAGTATTTATTATGAGCAGACTTATCTAGTGGGAGATGTCCCTCCCTATGGCAGCGGGGTTGGAACTCAATGATCTTTAAGGTCCCTTCCAACCCAAACTATTCTATGATTCTATGTAACATTACTTTTTTTTATTTTGATGAATCAAGCTGAAAATTGAGATTGAGGGAAGGTGTTGATGAATTCTTGCTGATAAATAAACTCTTCGCCTCCAAGAACTGCAAATCTAAACTTAAATAAAGGAGTTCCTGCATCAAGCAAAGTCTTGGAAGAATGACTCATGCCTTCCCCCATTGCTGGAACCTAGATCACTGTTTCACACAGAAAACCCCCTCGAGTGTTGCTTCTCCTCTTCCCTTCCCACTGCATTATTTCTATTTTCCTTGATTGCAGCTTCTGCTCCCTTTATGGTTTTACAGCTTAGACTTGGTAAATAAAAGCCAGTTGTTCTGTGTGTTCTGGACTTGTTCCTGCTCTTTTCACCACAGACCAAGATTGCTTGAAATGAACCATTCACACTGCCTAATGCTCAACGTCAGCAGCAAAACACTGAAACACAGAGAGCACAAGCCTTCCTAAAACACTGCAGATTTAAAGATACCTGATCATACAGAAAACATTACAAATGTGATGGGATTTTCCTATAGAAGACCACAGAGCCAGAACCAACAGATTTTCAGTATCATCATACTATGAGTCACTCTCTACATACTTCCAGCAGCAATATGAAGGATCATGCTCAGGCTGAAAAGTCATGCTCAGTGCTGCAGCTCTCCTGAAACTGAAATACCTTTATTTTCACCCTGCTGTAATTATTAAGTAACAGCAACTCAGCATGTCTACCTGGCTCAGCCAAGTCACTGCTTTCCTAGCAGCACAATTCACTGTACTTCTACTTCGATAGTCTCAAAGCTAAAAAATTAGAGCTTTGGATGAGATAAGTGTTGTAAAATCTTGTCTAGACGGTTGTTTATAACATGTGGGCATTTAGTATAAATTTTATTCTTTTCCTAGTACAATAGTGCCTGTATGTAAGTTCCTTGTCTGAAAAACTGAATCCACAGGAAAGAGAGAAGAGAGCTGATACAAGATGGGTCTGGAGATAGGCAAGTGAAGTAGCTAGAAACTTAACGTAATTTCTGGAAAAAAATAGGCTGAAAACACTAAGAATATAATTGTTAAATGAAATTAAAATGAGAATTACATAACAGATCTTCTGTGTCTTCTTTAGCTTCTCTCATAACAAAATTCCAAAACTCTGATGAAGAAATAAAAAGATAAAATTTCAAAGTGATTTAATAACAGTTTTGATATGAATAATTAACCTGTAGGACTTAGCTAGAAGAACAACTGGAAAACCAAAAATGCTGCATTTCAAAAAGAATTGGTTTTATTTATGAGAAAATTCAATTAAATGGATATAAAGCCCTATGATTCTAATCCAAACTACCAGCTAAAGGCTCAGGGTATTATTTTCCTTTAGGCAAACAATTAATTGTTTACTAATTTCTTTGTCCCTTGTACTGAGCTTCACTGAAATAAAATTGGCCTAGTGGATGTTTTACCTGGTATGACAGTGCTTATGCTTCCCTATTGCTTTCCTTCTTGTTTAACTTACTTTTTTATAATATAGTGATATTAATATAATTTTTCTTTTTTTAAGAACAGTCCCTTTCAAGCATAGAGCTGTTAGAAATCACAACAAATACAGGAATTTCATTGTATAAGTGATGCTTTTAGGAAAATCATTCTGATTATAGCTTTTTGTTGAGAAAAAGCCAGTGACTATTTTGTGTGAGAATACAGTTCTTGTGCTATCATACAGTAACAGATACTGTGAAGGAACCACACTATAATAAAAGCAATAGTTATATTAATGGTTATGTAAAAGCAGCTGTTTCTAATGTTTAAGGATTTTCTTTACAGGCTTTTGTGCTTCTGGAAGCTTGGGGGTAAGTGTTTATTTATTTTTTTTTAAACCTAGAATTAGTTTTAATCGTGGTCAAAGTTATCAAACATTTAATCGTGTTTGAGAAAGCTGTGTGCTGATGAAAAATGTGTAAAACAAAAACCCCACAGGTCCTTCTAGATCAGATTTCAAGCTATGTTTATCAACACCAGTTGAGTCATCAGAACGAAAGACCAGCCTTGCAGTCAATCCATCGGGCACACAGCAAGGCATTTCAGAAAAAGAACCTCAGACAATCAATGTTTTCAGTTTTATTTTAAAGTATGTATTTCATTTCCTGCCTGGGTTGGCTTTCTGCAAGGTCTGGGCTTAGTGCTTATTCCTAAGCAGGCTTTCTTATGCAATTCAATTAATTTTACACTTCTGTACCATTTGTCCATTCCAGCTACTAAAGCAGAGGTTTATGAACTAGGGACTGCCTCCTGTTTAATATAATTGATCTCTCACAGCAGTTACCAGTGCTAAGCACAACCATCATGAGCTGCCTCACACAGGAATTACCCTTTCACTCTTCCTCACTGTACAAAGCCGTCAGCAGGCAATTTGTGGCCCGTTTCAATATGACTTTCCATATAATCTGAAGCCAGCTAAATGCAGCAGAACAGTACAAAACCTCCTTGGCTGAATGAGACATTTTCTAGCAATTTTTAAATACTCCATAAAATCACTCCAAAGTTGTCCAGCCTGCTTTAGTGCTGTGGACTGCTCCACACCTTTCATGAAGGTCTCTCCACCATTTCTCTCATCATGAACATTGCAAGTCCAGCACCTTCTCCTGTGCTGGATTGCTCAGTTAGCCATTGGATGCAGAGTGCTGATCAAATTTCAGATCTGCTGACCATGCACATCTACCAAAAACAAAGCAGGTCACAAATGTAGATTTCTTCTTCTGTACTCAGAAAGCATCACTTTGGGAAAAAATATTTGCAAAAATCCTCCTCTGGAAGCAAGTTTGCCTTAGCAAAGCTAGCCCAGGCGTGGGCATAATTCTCTTTCAACACCATCCACATTTTCTGTAATCTGAAGCCACAAAAATAAAGACTGTATCTGAGTAGAAAAACAGAAATCACTGTATGGACATACTTTTTAGAATGCCATCTTTTTTTTGCCAGCTCCTGTCTGACAGTTTTGCATTTTGTGGATGGGCTGAAACAGCATAAAACCAAGCCATGCACAATCATACAATGGTTTGCGTTGGAAGACACCTTAAAATCATCTAATCCAATCTAGTCCAATACCAATCACTGAGGATGGGAAAGAAAAATTGTTATAGAAAATAATATTTCTAATAAATAATTTGCCTCAGGGATCAAATCAAGGCAGGTATCCCTAAATGGAACTTAGTTTTATGATCTCCCTCCCTGGAACACAAGTAGATAAAGCAAATTGCCCTCTAAAGTTCATCCATGTGCTGAAGCCATCACAATTTTGGGAAGAATTAATTGAGGAATTTTTGCTTCCTTAGTGCTGCTCTCAAGTGAATGTAGCACAATTTTAAAATTTATAGTTCGTTCCCATTTACTCCAATTGATTTGTTATTAAGACTTCACATTACAATGTCATTTTATTTGCACACCCTGCCATATCCAAGCTCTTCACAGTCAGTTAGGTTCTGATAAACTTCTGTCTAGCAACAAACCTCCCAATCATTTGCCATCAACAACTGCAGTGCCTACAGAGCACCATAAGCATCAGTCTTAGGGAAACATCATGCTTAGAATCACAGCAGAGTGAACTGTCAAGTCTTATTTCCCATCTTAATGGGTCAACAAATGGGCTGATTTTTTTTTTACAAGCATCTAGCTTGTGAATTCATAGTGTTTACCCTTGGCTATTATTTTTAAGAAAGCTCACTAGGGCCACAGTACAAACATCCCTTTTGCTGCAGGCTGCTCCTTTGTCTAGCAGTCTGTTACATGGAGCCTATTGACTGCTCCACTGCTCACACAGAGAGGAGCTTCCCTGGATACAGAGCTCAAACTTTCACTAGTCTAAAATGGCAAAGCTAAAAATGGCCGTGTTTAAAAAAGTTCAAAGAACCAGCAAACAATTCCGGAGTCCTACAGAAATAAAAAATTGCCAGAGGAAATCTTCATCTGGCATAAACAAGCCTCCCTTGGTAGAGTGGGAAAGCATTGTTTTCCACCTACCCTAGTGACAGTCTTCAGAAGAGGAGCATTCCTACAGTAAGCTGCCCTTCACACAAAGAGTAGGGTATGTTTTTGTCCACAGCCAAGGGGAAGATGGGAAGGTGAGACGTATATCCTGTGACCTGTACAGGATGGGTGCAGTGGGGCCTGCCCTTCCTGATGGCAGACTGTTCTGGAAAGCAGAAAGAAAAGGAGCTGCTCTATGTTAAAAAAAAGTAAGAAACAGAATCTTTCCAACAACCATAACAGCACCACTCCAGTTTGTGTCCTGTGCTCTGCTCCAGCCTTAAGGCAAGATGGACAAAGGGCTGTAAGAGATGGGGAGTGAGAGAACAGAGACACAATCATCTGTGTGTAAAGAAATTTGGCTCATAAAAAGTGTTGACTTCTCACGTCAAGGTCTGGATGAAATAAATAACCTTCTGCACAAGAGTTGTTTCTTAACAAAGGTAAGTACTACACATGCAGCTTCTTCAGCTGGAGAGGCATGCAGAAGGAGCTAGGATGACAAAAGAGACAGGGAAAGGTTTGCTGGACCCAAAGGAGGGAACACAGCTATCCCCAAAATACCAGTCTCTCTATGGCTCTTGGATAAAAGACTTTTTCCTTCTACAAGGTCATTCCTCTTGTATCAAGAACTCTGTGAATCAAAACCCTGAAGAGTTCAGATATTATACATTCATCACCTCATGAAGATACATTCAAGTAAAGACTCGACAAACCATTAAGCTAAAGAGAAACGTCACTGCAACAACTGCCAAATCCTTACTAATTCAATTTTTACAAGCATTGCTTATTTGAACAATGTTTCACACAGAAGTGAAACAATAAGCTTAAAAATAGTTTTACTAATACCAGTTCTGAGGTAGATTTGTACTCTCATATATAAAACATTAAACAAATGATTTTCAGTTTAACCAGCAAATATATATTTTTTTTTTCACAATTCTTCTGTCTGAAATTATGAAAATTAAAATATCTAAACATTGTAAGTTTAGTTATGGAAGGTAACTTGATTATGTGCTTTAGTAGCACTATGGGCAAGCAGTAAAACAAACATGTTTTGCCACATATTCAGGCAGAGGAATGCTCAGGAAATTTAGGCAGAGAAGGAAAGTAAGAGATAAGATTAAAGTGGTGAAAGGCAAAAGTTGCTATCAGTGAGATCTGGTGCTGAGTATGTCCCTTAGATGCTCCTTTGCAAATGGACATGCAAAAACAGGCTGGAAAAAATCCTCTAAGGAAAAAAAAATCTATAGGCTTATATACCCCTCTCAAGTATCTTCTTTAGCAATCTTGCATTTGGTTTCAGTGTAATGTGAACAGACCTATCTACTTACAAAAGCACCCCTCTTCCCACCAGCCTTGTTTGTTATTTTATGTGTTTCTGCATCATTTGCAGAGTTTGCTTTGATCTACATTCCTCCTGGATGTGCGGTTTCCTTTTCGGCTACCAAAAGGAAAACTGTTTGGTTTGAGAATTTGCTTATTTTGAAGCTCCACTGGCCCAAAATACCTATTTTTAATCCAAATGAACACAGCTCAGTCCTTTCAGCTCTGGTTTGCCTTCCTCTCAGGAAAAACATCTTTCAAACAATAAGTAACCTTTTCATAATCTAATAAAATTCCCAAACTGGAACCCTGGCTGGCATAAATGAGAGAATTCTGGTTGCTACAGCTGAGTTTGAATATTTGCAGTCATGAATAATTTGATCCTTGCACTGCTTTTCTGTTAGTAACATCCTGAAATAATCAATGCTTTGTTCCACCCAACAACATGTGTCATGATGCTCTAAAACAACTTCAGAACAGCTAATTATGAATTCTCTCAATATTTTTCTATTACAGACTCAATCTATCTTCTACTGATAACAGAATTCCTTCAAGGGTTGGCTGGGCATTGGTGTATTTGCAATATGACTGCAAATCTCCTGCATTCAATATGTGATGCTGAATGTAAAGACTGAGCCGTTTTAATCCTTCCTCCTCTAATAAGCATCACAATGCCACCACACTAGGAATAGTCCATAGACAAAACACAATTCATAAATAACAGGTAAACAATCTTCAAATGAGAAGAGAAGACAGGACACATCCTTAGAATGACTCTTTGACTGGGAAACAGGATATATTCTTCAAGGACCTTGCAGGAATAGTCCCAGAGGACAATTAGAGATTAGATCTTCTCTTCCATGGGGTTAGGCCACAGAAGTTAACTTGGGAAACAATTCCAATAAACAAAGTGCTAGTAAGAGGAAGGACACTCTTAGATTTTGCTTTTTTGTCTTTACTAGGCATGGGCCTTCATGTCAAGCTCTGTGTTAAGAACTTAAGTTTCGAGCAGTAACAAAGCATTAAGTGACACCAGCAATAGTGGAAAGGAGGAAGCCTCTATGATTCTTGAGACCACTTAATTTCTGTGAGAATAGTCTTAATCAGAAGCAGAGAATTACAATATTCTGATCCCCTGAACAAAACTAAGGGCAAACATGGTTAGTATCCCTCAGAAAATACACAACTCTTTCTTTAAGAGCAAGTGCAGAAGCTTGGAGATTTATACTTTTTTTTCTCTGAGTCTTGTGTACTATATGGAGGAAATGGTAAGCATACTGTCAATTAATAATTTTTAAGAAAAATTTGATTAGGGAAATTTATATTCAAGTGCATGTGCACCCACAGACACTGTCCTATGTAGAACTGCATAAGTGACAGGAGAAAACAAGAGGAAAAGTGAGAAGAAAAACTGTTCCTCATAAAAACACAGCTATGCCCACTTTACCAGAGTAAATATTAAGAAAACAGTTATCAAGGATGATGAGTAACTAGAATTTCCCCATTAGTTCCCCTTTTTTATACAGAAATAGATGAGGGGAATAAAAAGTAAATAAATGGAGAAATGTATATACTATTCTTGTAAGCCTACAGAAATTACAAAACTTTGCTGGAGGAAGAAACACATATATAGAAGACCTGAGCTGCTCTCTATCCAATTTAATACAAAGAAAATGGAAGCTGTTTCTTACTAAGTGTATGTGAATGAGGATACTGCAGATTCTAATGTAAAAGAATAGTGGTTCTTTATACACACTCTCATAAAACTAGTTTCTTTGTATCTTTAAAATATAAGACTTTAATAATAAAGATAACATTAGAACATAGTGATGGTGTTCTGTGTGCTTCATTCTGTATGAAGACAGGTGTCCTGACTCAGAAAGTGAGAGGATTAAAATGCCACGGAAGAGAATCAGTACCTGAGGCACCCAAAGAGCAATGGTTTCTTTCTTCTAGACTTAACAGTATCTAGAAATAGACATAAATTGTACATCTCAGATAAATAAGCCAAAAGCAGAGAACACCACACACAGCACCTGGAAATGTGTTACCCTAAAGCACACTCCTAAGAGCAATGTCTGTCCTGCTGCCTGCAAGCAAGTGCCTGAGCTGTGCTGCCTGCCATCTCCCACATTGTCAGTACCACAGCTTGCATCTTTAAGACTTGAAAGTGATCCACATCAGTGATTAGGCTGATCCAAGGACACCGAGAGAACAGGATTTAACGGGCAGGCAGGCAGGAAAAGTCTTTTAACACTTTAGAAAACACTGACTTGGTGGAAGGAATTGGCGAGCTCAAGGGATTAGTAATGAGATACTGAGCCCCTTAGCTCTAGGTCACCACACTGAATCTAGTCCAGGTCAGTAGAAATCAAAAGCTGTTGCTGTTCGATGCCCTTCAGGAAGTCAGTTGGTGGTCCTACCCCAGTCACAACTGGCAAAATATCTGTACTGTCATTACTGGTAACAGTTGGCAGCACTTGTAGGAAAGGTCTAGGACTGGCACAGCACAGGAAAAGACTGAGCAGAGAAAGATGTGCCAGCAAACAAGCTACATTGAGACTCCAGAACAATGAGAAAACAAGCTCCCTGATCATCCAGAAATTTCCAGTGTGACCTAGGGCATGAGATTCAGTGGTCTTGATAACTTTGTTTCCTCGCTGTCATTACAAGACATTTGTGGCCTAAATTTCTCTAAAGGACCAAGCAAACACTAAAGTTCAGAACTCTGCCTTTAAAATAGAAGTAACTAGCTCACAAGGTTGCTGAAGGGAGATACACAGTAAAAGGGTGATTAGACACAAAAGCCAAAGAATAAGACAAAACTTTTGTACCTAAAATCACCTCCCCTGTCTCTAAAGTAAAACATTTTCCACATATGCACAAGGCTCCCAGTTGCAAAGCTCTGTATTTAATGTGATTAAAAAGAGCAAATTCACCTTATAGCAAAAAGTACCCCTCCTAAAACCCCGTGTTTCCACTGTTGCCCAGCAGAGCAGCATCAAAGAATCCAGTTGCCTGCAGCTTTTGTCCCATCTGGGATGAAATTCTAATGTCTTTTTTGTGCAGAAGGTCAAATAGATTATCATAATAGTGCCTTCTGGCCATAAAAAAACTATGAAATTGGAGAGTGAATTACAAGACATGGGAGACTATTGAAAGTGAGATGATAGGCGGTATGGTTCAGTGATAGGGTGTGGTATGGCAGAGTAAATCCCAAGTTCTTAGGCTGTGTGAAGCTGGGAAACTGACATTTTGCCTTCTTTGTTGCCCCTTTGGGACACATAGAGAGATGTAGGTTATTATAATAATAAGCCTATTCCATTCTCAATGCAGCCTAAGAATATTGCCTCTTACAGGAGTGAGTGCGTGAAGGATTGAGAAACACTAGTTATTTTCAAACTGGATTAAGTCTTTCAAAAGCTAATAGGTTTCCAATGAGCTGTGGTGTTGCTGCTGCAGCTGCTCTAATTTGAGAATAAAAGAATGCAGGCTTTGTGCCTAGGGACCTGTTATTGATCCGAGCAAGGAGGATGGGAAGGAAGGGGGTAGAGGAGGGTTATCCTCCTTTCAGATGGGGTGGGGGGCATTCTTTTCAAAGTCACATTATCTGCTAGTAACAACAAAGCCTAACCCCATGACATGCTGCTCTATACAGGATTGCACTTGTTGAGAACTAAAAGCATTAGAGAAAAAAAAACCCCTGCTCTGGCAACCTTGTGCAACTAACTTCACTGAAGGCCCACGAGACTCAACAGATGGGTCTCGGGACTCCCTCATTAGGAAACATGCCTGTCCCTTTGCATCTGGTGCCCCGTTCCACTCTGTGCCATGCACTTATTAGCATTGCAGGCTCACAGATTCCTTAGCACGTGCTTCCAATAAATTTTGGAAAGAAAGGAGATGAGGGAAGCCAATGCTTGGAGCAGCAAGACGAGGGGTCACCCAGCAGGCTGGGAAATCCTTCCACACACAGGCAGGCACTCCCCTGCAGCCCCAGAAGAGAGAGGACAATAAGAGGCAGACAACCACAAATGTGCTTTTAAAGGGACAGGTGTGGAATTGCTTCTGTTCAAGTTCTGGCAGACCCCCATTCATTCCCCTCTGCCACAGTAAATAAAAATCATCATTAGATATATATAAAAAAAAACCTCTGAAAATTCAGGGAACTGTGGATTTGTGAAAGTCTGTGGCACTTTTCAGACAGAAAGCACACTGGATAATGCCATTGCCACCAAAGAAATTAACTAGTCTGAAGGGTCCAACTCCACAGGCAGGCTCTTTTTTCAGGTCTGTGCTAAGCACAGGGGTTATCTTTCACCACACTTGGAGGAATCTGTGGCTCAAGGCCTGAGATCAGGAACAACTGAAGGGAATATCATCTCCCATGTGTTCGAAAACATTGTGAGACGGAATGGTTGGCAGGGAAGCAGGAATGAAAAGCCTTCCAGGTACTGCAGGAAAAGCAAAGAAAAACTTTGCAATCAAGGAGGCAAGGAAACAGAGCACTGTGTCTTGCTCAGACCCCTCTTTTACTTGCCAGCTCTCCACAGTGCCCCCAGCCTATTCTTACTTCATTCCTTCTCTCTCACTCACTCTTGTTCCCACTTGAAAAGCACCTTGATCACATTTAGCTCCAGGGTGAGACTTGGAGAGGCCCTAGCAATCAACTGCCAAAGTTGATGCAGATTTTGTTCAAAATGTAGTTTTTCACCACCAGAACTCCCAAATCAAAGCCAACTTAGGCCCTCTCACGGGCTGCTGGCTCTAATACACACTCCTGTCACATCTCTCATTGCATAGCTAGAGAGAGTGAAGCCGTCAGTGCAAATACAGGTAACACCCACATGCCAGTGGCACCGTTGCAACATGCAGAATGGTCATTTTGTCTTTTCCCTCATGTGAACATGCACACAGAGAAAGCCATATTTAGCCCCTTTGCCTAAGACCTGGCTTTATCTGTACCACCAAGGATGTTAGCCACCTTCTGGGGCCTGTGCTTCATCTGAAAACACTTAACCGATACAAAAAGATTCTGTCTGCCAGGAAGCAAGCAGCACCAAGGGCCTAAACAAGCACAGGTCACTGTGCCACCTGGAGAAACATCTCCCCTACAGATCAGCATGGTCACTCCCATCCACTCACTTTTGCAGCTCAACTCACTGGCCATTCCAACAAGTTACTTTAGCACATCCTTAACTTAAAAGTTTTTATTCCTTCATTTAGGCACATTCATGGTTCAAGCTGAACCATGGAATAATGGAAAGCAAAGGCATGAAGTTCATATACTGTACAATCTAATTTAAATTTGCTAATTGCAGCCCTCTTCTTTTTAATAATTTCCTTTGCTAAATTACACCCCTGTACTCTTCCAGATCATTTGTGAGAATGTATTGAGCAATATGTTCTTCAAAAATGAAGAGAAAGTGATCTATATAAAAGCTGCAGACATTTTTGATGCTTTCATAACCAGAAAATGAACATTTCCTAACAAGAACATGAAACAGCCTAGGTTTTAGTGCAGCGTTCTCTATGACTGACACCTCTTGAGGCTACTGCTTATCAAATGAAAGTGTGATCTTGTCCATGACAGATGTGCCAGCACTGCTCAGTGTCACAGTCTTTGCACCTACTGGAAGACACTTTAGCTTGATAAGCTGTCCCTGTACTCACACCTAAATCTTTAGCCTCAGCTCTCACCTGTTTTAAGAAACCAGGGATTTGAGATCAAAATCTGGTGTATAGAAATCCTATGGCTGGGGAGGATAACTGAAGGACACAGCAATTTGGTCCACAGGTAAATGTGGAGACATTTGATCCTTGAAGGGTTAACAGTGAAACAACCAGAAAGGTTTTGTATGCATATAAACAAAGGAAACTGAAGGAGAAACATTACCATTGTCTGGCACAGAGTAAATTTGCAATTTTAAGCTGTAACAGAAAGCAATAATGTTATGGATTCAGTTAATTACAGATGGATAAAACTTAAAAGCTCTACAACAGGCATTTTTTGGCTCTACAACTTTTAACTCTTTCAGGGATTTTACTGGTTCTTAGTACAGTCATTTCTACATCCCTCCCAGTCTTTATTTTTAGTGTTGTTAGAGTACCCTCTGAATTTGATTTAGTGCCTAATCTTAAAGTGGGAATTTCAAAGTCCAAAAAACGCTCATGCACAATATATATCAGGGCCGTGAAATATTTATTTTCTGAAGCAGCATACTCAAAGGAAGAGGAAATTCAGTGCTTGTAGTGGCAAAGTGGATTTGGAACTCTGCTCAGCAGAGCATCACCTTCTCCAAAATCTTTTGTCAAACTTGGAAAACTTGTCTAGAGATATAGCTTGAAGAACAAAACCTTTCATGGAAATAGGCTTGAAGTACTCAATGTCTGGCAAATGGTACTTTTCTCCTAAACTTTGCCACTTGCTCAACTTTCCTATCGTAGGTAGTTTTCCCTCCTGAGCCATTAGTGAAACAGTCTAACATAGGGTGTGGCCTCCCCACAAACGCTAATTAGTTTCTAAACATTAAATGATTATGGAAGTGCAATCCCGATTCCACTCAGGTGATGAAAAGCTTTTGCAGGAGTTCAGTCTCACTTTGTAATTAGAGAAATTAGCTTTCTAAGTTTAGATCACTCAACTGTGTAAATGGGTTCATCTGCTGGAATGTGTTGCTCTGAAATGTGTGTCAGCCAAGCAGTGCAGCACAGTCCCTATCTCTGCCTGTGCCACACTCACCCAAGTGGGGAGGTCAGTTCCAGCACAGCAAGAGGAAAATAAAGTGTTATGGGTGTATTATCTAAAAGCTCACTCATCCATGATTGACTGGAGTGATACGTTCTTCTCCTCACAACAAGGAAGCTGAACTCCCAGATAAAGGATGATACAAGTGGGTAGAATTTTCACTCGTTCAGGCAGTTTGTCCAGAATTGTTTCTAAAGCTTAATTTCAGAGGGTGGCTAACTTCAAGAAGCAAAACTACTTTTACAAAAATCCAACGAGAAACAAAGGACTCTGTGACCTCTTCAGTTACTATGAAATGAGGTCATCAAGCTTTATAAATTCTTCATAGAATCATAGAATAGTTTGGGTTGGAAGGGACCTTAAAGATCATCTAGCTCAAACCCCCCTGCCATAGGCAAGGACACCTTCCACTAGATCAGGCTGCTCAGTGCCTTGTCCAGACTTAGATTCTGTGTTTCAACCAATTATATAAATTATTTTTTTAAACCGGCCCTTTCTGCCTGTTTCTTGGAGGCTGATGCAGGATCAGGCCCCCAAGATTATGCAATTGTTTTGATCTGTGTTACAGTCATAAACAAAGGTTTAGTCACTGACTTGAAAATGAGATGGATCAGGTCCCTAAATAGAGAACTTTCCCAGGAGCACCACTCCAAGCTTACCTTTAGGTATCACAAATCTAAGGAAATCCTGTGGGATTGTTAACAGCCTCAGTGAGTCACTGAGGTTTAAAAGGAAATTACAGCTTTCCTAGCAGAAAGACTTGACTTCAACACCTGACCCTTGCAAGCCAGGCACTCCTTCTAAAGGCTGTGATCCTCATCCCACCAAAGTCCAGGGCATCCTCCCAGTGC
>VZTY01030662.1:178681-214697 GCA_013400935.1 Turnix velox | reverse complement strand
TCCTTTTCCTCCTCCCCTCCTGGACCTCCCCGACCCGTCCTGTCCCGGAGTAAGCAGCGGCGGCGGCCTGCAGGCGGGCAGCAGCGCGGCGGCGGCATGCGTGCGCCCCGGCGGGCAGCCGCGGCGGCGTGCTCTCTCCTCTTCCTTCTCCTGGGGCTGCGGGCACAGGTACGTACCAAGGGCACCGCCGGTCCCCTCCACCCGGGGTGGGGGAGAAGGGGACCCCGGGCTCTGCCGCTCCGCTGGTCCCGCTGAGGGGTGCGAAGCCAAGCCCGGACTCACCGGGGAGCCGGAGTCCAAGCACCGCCGGTAACTTTTCCGTGGGGATGGCGAAGGAACAAGCCTTCCTTTGCAGCGAGGCTGAATTCGCTGGCAATTCAAGTTGCAATTGCTGCAGACCACCAAACCATTCTCTTTTTTTTAAATTTTCTATTTTTCAAACTTTTTAATTTTTTTTTTTAAATCTGGTGCTAATTTCAGTACCCTGAATCCCAGCTGGTTTGCTCAGCTGCAGCTTGGAACAAGCAGAAGGGCTGCATTTCCAAGCTACATCCTTCTCCTTGCGTTTGCCTTGTCTGCTGTTTATTTCTTAACGATTTCGAAGCAAACCTCTCACACTGGATTTTGTGAAGTTTTTTGGGGTTTTTTTGCAGCTGACATTGAGGCAGTTTTTTTAGCATTAATGGGGTTACTTGGTTAAGGTGGTTTATGAGCTTTTCTCATGGATGCCTGATAGGGCAAAGCTTTGAGTGGCTGCTTTTTTTTTTTCCCCTTCGTGTTCTGCATGTGCTTCTTGCAAGCAAACTTAAAACTACTTGTCTGCAGAGTTGTTGTAGATGGTGTTTGAGAGGGGAGAAAAGTGAGGTAACTGTGTGGCTCTTGTTTTTCCTTTTTTTTTTTTCTGCCTTTTTTTTTCTTTTCTTTGTTTTTTTTTCTCCTCTGGTTCTTTCTTGGGATTAACAGGTGACTCTAGCATCGGGACAGTTTGAGTTGGAGATCTTATCCATGCAAAATGTGAATGGCGAACTTCAAAATGGGAATTGCTGCGATGGCACCCGGAACCCAGGAGATAAAAAATGCACCAGGGACGAGTGTGATACCTATTTTAAAGTTTGCCTGAAGGAGTATCAGTCGCGGGTCACTGCTGGTGGTCCTTGCAGCTTCGGATCCAAATCCACTCCCGTCATTGGAGGAAATACCTTCAATTTAAAGTACAACCGGAATAATGAAAAGAACCGGATTGTTATCCCTTTCAGCTTTGCTTGGCCGTGTAGTTTGCGTGGCCTGCTCTGGCTCTGCTTCTCTTGGATGGTCCTGGTGGTTGAGATGGGCATAGTGAGCTAACCCCTCTTGCAGGGACTGGGACCAGGGAGGGAGCAGGCATCTTGGCAAGAGCGTCGGGAATCCGCTGCAGAGAAATGAGTAAAATGTGGTGGTGTTTTTGTTTTCATTCCCTGGGGCTCACAATGCTCAGCCTGTTAAATTTGAAAGTCAGATGTACAGTGAGGGGGATCTAAATGGGTCAGGGAAGCGAACCCAGTATCTCTGCACTTTACAGCATGAATAAGTCTCTTGAGACTTGGAAGGTCAGAAGTTCATTTTCACCCTTTTTTTTTTCCTTTCTTTCCTAACCAGTGAAGTCTTGGGCATATGCCAAAAGAGCAGTGGGTTAGGGGCTGTAGAGGAATCCCGTGTGAAAAGTGTGTGTCATAGCTGGCCTCCTTCCCTGGAGCGTGTTTGCAAAGCCTTCCTGCTGCTCCCAAAGGGAAAATCTCACCGCGCTGCTTGGTGCCGATGGGAGCTGCTGTTGCTGCTCTTGGTGAACTAGTTGCCAGATTCCCTGGGAAGCTTGCTGTGTTTTGAGATCGTTGCAGGCTCTATAAGCTAAAGACCAAGAAAAACCTGTCTTTAGCTGTTGGTCAGTTTTACCTTCTCCTCCCCACAGTGCACCTTTCCTTGGCTACTTGACTTTGTGATCCAAAGGTTCTGGCTTCCCTGTAGTTGTGTGCAAAACTCTGTGGCTCAAAGAGGTGGGGCTCTTTGCCAGGCACTTTCCCACTCTGGTGAATACTGGTCAGCTGTGTAGAGCAGGGAGATGGAGAAGGGCTGAGCCCTTCATTAGCTGAAGCCTGCTTTGCTGTTTGTCATGTAAAGAATGTTATCTTAAACTTCATCCTGCTTCTTTCTTCTTGGAAGCTATGGTATGGTCAGCTTTGCAGAGAAGTTCTCTGCTCACTGCACTGAAACTGAGTACCATCTTTTTGAAGGTTACATCACCCAGGACAGACCCACAGATGTAGGGTCCAGGGTCATCGGATTTGTGACACCAGAAGACTTCTGTGGGCTTAGATGGGAGGAGGTGGATTGTGCCCTGCAGTGCTGGGTTACATGTAGACAAGCAAAAAGAAGGCAACTGGTCTGGAGGGGCTTTTATGCATGCTCAGTAGACTGTCTTTTGAGGTGGCTGTCTGGGATGCTGTGGTATGAATGTTGAAAACTCCTCAAAACTCCTAAAACTTCTATTTAGAGGTCACCTAGGAAACAAAATTGTTTTTCCTCTCCCCTCCCTCTTTCTCCAAAGGTGCTGAGCAGACACTTTCCCATCGACTGCCTTGGGATATGTTGATGCTCAGCAGTTTTGCAAATCCAGTCATCCCAACCTAGATGCCTAAGGTCATTTTTGTGAGGGGAGGAGAGCTCTTTATGTGCACGAAGGGGAGAGGTGAATCTTGTTTCCTATCTTCCAACACTGTCAGTGCTGGTGAAGGGGAAGCATTCATAGACTTTCCGCTCCCTCCAAGGCTTGGCACCTTCCTTGTCAGATAAAGACTGGTTGCTGGGAGAGTCTGGACTTTTTGGGAGGGAAAGCCCACCCCAAAAGCCTTCATTCTTTCTCCAGTTGGAGTGTAGACACCCACTTTGTAGTCCTACTGCCAAGTGCTGCAGGCAGCCATGTGTTCTTGAAATGTCCTGTGCTGCCTCCTACCTGCCTTCTCTGTCAGTTCTGACTTCTGTATAAGTCGGAGAGCTTCTACAGACAAAATCCAGTCTGTGTTTTTAAGGAGATAGCATTACAAAGTACAATAGCAGAGTTAACAAAAGTATTCTCTGTTGGAAGTACAAGTCCTTCCTTTCTTTCTTTCTGACTCTTTTCTTTTTCTATTTTTTTTTCCCTAACATGAGATAAAGCTGTTATCAAATATGCCATCAAAGGGATAAAGGGCTTTGTAAAAATCTGAGGTATTTGAAGCTCTGCCAGTGGCTGCTGTGGTTGTGCTGCAGATTTTGACATTTTTCAGAGAAGTCAGGTTCATGAAGGATTTTTATGCTGGTGTCTGTTTTTTTTTTTTCTTTCTAAAAACTATCTCTCTACCCTGCTCTCAGTAATTCAAGTGGTGTGAATCTGAAAGTTACATTTTTTTTTATTTGTAAGACATTAGAAAACTGAATGGATTCCTTCTAACAACCCTTAATAGGGCTGGCAAAGAAAATCTGTGGATTTGGGGGGGGGTTGGGGACCCTGGGAGAAGTTTCTTAAGCTTGCCTGAATCTTAGTAAAAGAGATGCTTCTATTGTCCCACTGAATCTAATTGAGCAAAGGAATCCTAGAGCAGCAGCAAAACTCCTGTGTAGCCCTTGAAACATCTAAAACCCCTCAAATTCACACATCCTGGTTCCTAAAAATCAGAATATTTGCAATAAGCTCTTGCACATTCCCATGGAGAAATGCACCTTTGGAGTTTGTGAAGATTTTGTTTCCAATAATCAGCTCCCAACTTTAAACTTCCATAGGACACAGCTTTTATGCTAGCCATTGTGACTTTCAGATGGCATTTGAACAAAAGAATATCAAATGTGGCAAGGCTCTTATTTGTAGTAAAATTGTGTTTTCAAACCATTTTGGGGTTTTGAAATCTCTACAGATAAAACAGTAAACTTAATTAGTCAGGAAATCTCGGCATCTGAGTTGAATTAACTACAAAAAAATACACCTTTAGATGAGTGAATACTGTTGAATTTAGTAAAACATTGAGAGTAGCATTGCATTTACCAATGTGGCTAATGGTGAGAGTTATTTTTGAACACATCCAACTGAAAGTTATGGTAAAGGTAATAGGGACAAGACCAAAGTGTTAATCATATTGCACCAAAAAATTAATATTCATCTTGGAGTACCTATTGTCTGTGCTCTACTGTCTGAGAGAGGTTTTTGTGGGATGTTCCACCTTGAGTCAGTAACATAAAAGTTTCAAAGTCTTGACTACTTTAAAAAATAAAAAAATTTCTTAGGGGCAAACTGCCCACTAATGTCATTTGTGAAAAATAGTTACATTTCATTAGAGAGCTTTTATTCATCATGTTAGAGGAGGAAAAAAAAGCTAATGGTGCGCTTTTAATGTATTCTTAGATTTGTCTTGTTAGTTGTAATGCAGATTTGAAGTGTCAGTCTTATTAATAACTTATGCAGTTTGCTCTTGTCATTTTGCTATGTACCCCTGTGAGTAATGGGTGTGGAGACGGTGGGCCATAAATTAATTTAAGTGATGGGAGGTTTGAGTAGGTTGCTAGGAAACAGGGCAGCAAAGCAGCATAAAGGAACTAGAGTGCATCAGAAAGCTGCCCTTGCAGCAGCTACCGATTCTTTAGTAGCCTGAAACCAAAATATAGTTTGAAATAAAAATAGTTTTTAAAATATCTTCATAGTTTTGTTTCTTGGATTAATTTTGAGACTCCTTTCTTGACTTGCAAGCCATATAGATAAGTATGTAACAGAATTTCCATGTTCCACTTGTCAAAGGCCGTCTCGGCAAGTTTTGTTTCTTGACAGGCACATGCTCTTCTCTGACATGGATCTTTCTTAAAGAATCCCAAGTGTGATGGGAGCTGTGCATGATTTAACTAAGCAAATCTCTGCACCAAGCTTCACTTTTATGTAAAGAAAAATCTTTTTGGTGTTTGGTGAGACTGAATAAGACAGAGGCCAATTCCTTTGGTATGCATAGCTCCAATTTCAAATGGCTCATTTATCCTGAAATTATCATTCTTGCAATTGGCCCCAATATTAAATAATTACACCAACACACCAGGAAACTACTGAGGAGGAAAAAACCCTCTAGCACCTAAATTACTTTAGCATGAAAAACAATTAAAAAGAGTTTTGAACACATTTCAATCTTACTCTGAAAAAGAAGAGTCAGCCTTCCCCCTTTTTAATGGCAAATCTTAATGCTGCTGGTTCCTGAAGGTGTAAAATACTTTTTTGAGTAGGCATTGTTTTTTCTGTATAGGAAGAGATAACTGAAGACCTTTAGTATTTTTTGTGAACTTTTTCCTCCTTTTTGTGGGTTTCCAGAATACTAATTTGCAGTTATTAAAGCTTTTTGGATCTTGGAGAAAACATCACTTCACTTTTTATTTAAAAAAAACAAAGATAAATGGTAGGTCACAGAGATAAAACTAAAGCTTTCTTTTTGATTATTGCTTCTCCCTTTTCTCCCCAGTTAATTTTCTGAAAGCTTGTAGAAGCAGAGAACTAGAAACAGTTCAAGCTCTTCTTAAAGAAGGCCTGATAAGTCATCTCAGAGCATGGGCACATCAGAAGGAATTTTTATAGTAACAAACAAGTTAATCATATCCATACTATGGCATTTCTTGTTGCCTAATAATTTAAGAATAAATCATCATCACTGAAAGTGCACTGGTTTGCTTAAGATTGCTATCCAAAAAGGAGCTGGGAGTATTAGATGACATCTGAAGCGTAATTAGCATCCACGAGTCTGTTTTTTCCCAGGACTGCAGGGAAGTGTTGCATCCATTTGGGGGTTCTGGGCTTCTTATAAGTTCTTAGTCAGTTCAGAACTTTATCTTCCTGGTAAACTCATTTGACTTCATTACCATAATATGTCTAAAAATAAATCCTCATCCTGCCTTCACCCAGAATTTTTGTCCTTATTATAATAAAGGCTTGTGCCAGTTTAACTGTGGTGGCAACTGGATTAGGCCTGGTGTTGAAGCTTATTCCAAAACTTTTTCACCCTCAGTTTGTTTATGCAGCTGGAAGTCTGCTTGTCTGCAAATGAATTGCATGAAATTGATGCTTTGTGCTTAAAATTCTGGTTAATTCAAGGAAACTGAATGCTTTGTTACAGGCTGCAGTAGAAGTAAATTAGTGCTGAAAATGGCAAAGTTGGTCTTTACCTGATTAAGTGAGAAAATGTGACATACAAGAGGTTTGCACTTTCATATGTGGCACTTAGTCCAACATTTGTACATTAATACATGCAAAAACCTTAAGCTGCTGCTGTTAAAAGTTTTCCTGTGATACCAATGATAGTACTGATAGTACTGATATAAAAATTCAAATTGAAGCTGACTTCAGCTATTTCTGCTGAGGGATGAAAGTTTTACATGTCAAATTCTAATAATTTCAGCTGGTAACCCTTATGCCTTGTCATGGGGAAAGATGTCAAAACTTAGAAGCTGTTGAATTAATTTCTTGTTAGTCTTTGGAGCTCATGATTCTGTGCTCAATGTTGTGCAACGTAAATTGTGCTCGTAATTATTGGAGTATTCTGAAGAAACTGTAAAATGTGGATAGAAGTGGTTAAAGTGGTTTGTAAATAGTCAAACACCCCGAGTTCTTTACCAGCTCAACCCAGTTCTTACGCACTTAGGTAAATAAGTATAAAGGCTTCTTGTTCAGGCTTGCTCTATGTGAACCTGACTGTTTTGCTTGGCTGGCTACTAGGTATTCTCTCTATTAACCTTGCCACCCTTTTGTAACTGTTGCATTTAATTATCAGTGGGATGCTTTAAACAGGTAGGGGGACTGATAAGAGCAGGTAATCTGCTTGTTGGGGAAGGTTGAAAGCAACCATTGACATCTTGGCCTACCTGCTAGTCCTTGACAAGTGGGGCTCCGTGAGAAAATAACTCTGTAAGGAGATAAGGTGCTGATTTAAAAGCTGTTGTCGTGTGATGCACCCTTGCAGCTGAGATAGCTCAAAATCATTAGTTTAAAAAGAAAGAAAAAGATTCTCTAAGTTCTTTTTTTTAAAGGAGGGAAGACCCCAAGTCTCCCCTCTCTCTCCCAGTACATTGTTCAGTTAATTCCTGCTACTTTTATGATTGGAATACTTTGTAGTCCGGCCACCCAGACAGGGGCATTGACTGCTAATATTAACCAAGAACAATAGCGTGGCCATACTGACTGCAGTGAGGATTACAGAACATAATGGGGTCTATCAAAAAATAATGCTAATATGGGACAAGCAACAGGAAGCAGCAGTAGACTCAGCATTGCTCGGCTCCCAGACAAACCATGGACTTACTTCACACAATGGCAACTTCAGCACATTATGTATTCACAGGATACTCATTATTCCAGCAGGCTTGCCAGATCAGAGATCAGCCTGGTTTACTGGATGCTTAAGCACATGCATAGTTTGGATGGTGGTATTTCTGTGTCCTTCATCATTTGGCAGGAGAGTGGCAGTTGTATTGCAGACAAGGTCTTGTCTTCAGTTACTGGCTTGGCTCCTGACTGGGCAGAATCTTGGGAGAAGGTCTGTCCTGGAAGTTAAATTTGTTTTCGTATCTTCTCCTTCATGTGGCAATAAAGTCTTTGCTGGCAATGAAGGAACTACTCAAAATGAAGGCTGAAGGAACAGCGTGCTCTGTTTTCATGTGGGCATATTCTGATGAGGCTCTTGGCTGGGCTGCCTGCTTGATCAGGCTCTTGGCCATGGGATCTGAGGCTAGCACAGCCTAGACTCTGTTTATACACACAGGGCTGAGAGAGTAATGGTTTAACTGTGGGTGACCTTACCTTTATGTAGGATGACCCAAAGAAGAGCTACTTGAGGATGTTGCATCCAACAAAGGGTAAAGAAGGATTGTTTCTATCCTCTTCCCAAATAAATCCACATCTCCCCTGGAACCTGGTTGTCTTCTACTCCTCTTGAGAAATTTTCAGTTGTTAGAGTTGACTGTCTGACCATGGCATGACATGGTGATGCATCTATATGGCATCATCATGATTTGTCATGTGGCAACGAGGTGATTGAAGTGGGAGTCCTGCTGAGATTTAGGGAAGTGATTTTGTGACTAGCATTAATTCCCATCACAGGTGCCCTCCTCCCTCCCCTGTGGGCACACTGAGGTATGCCTTAGTTTCCCTATTCCCTATCTCATCCCCTTCCAGCTGAGGAGAAGAGGGATTGCTGGAGCTCTTGGCAATTTGCTGTGCCAGTCTCTTAACCTTCTTACCAAAGATGCAAGTAGGGTGTGAGCACTATTCTCACACTGGTGTTCACAACTGTGTGTGTCTGGCTGTACATGAGGAGAGAGTGTTGCTGGGCTTAACCTGCTCTCCTTGTTTGGCAGAGGAGGAGCAGGCCCAGCACTCAGAGTGCAGACTTCCCATTGCATTTGTCTAGTCATGGTTTCACGTGCTCAGCAAAGCTCTAGCATGGTTTAACCACAAGGATAGGAGGGAAAGAAGTTTGACTAGTTGCAACCCCTTTCAAAAGGGAGGCAGTCCTTTGACTAATAAGCCTGATTTTTTTTTTTTTAATTCTATTTTTTTTAATCTTGTTTTGTCCCACTGACTTGTAGAATGCCTTTAGGAGCCAAAATGCAAAACCATCTCTTGGGTTGATGTCTGGATGAAGGGAGTGCAGAAGGCAGTCAAGCTGAGAGCTTTAAACACCTTCTCCTTATCTGGAGCTGTTATTGTTTCATTGAAATAACTAGAAAAGAGGTTGCATTACTCTTGCAAAGCCTTAAAAGGGATAGTTTCTGATGGATTTCCACATCTTTAAAGTGTTTCTTGAGTTGTGTTATCAATGGACCAAGACTAAGTCATGGTGTTTTGTCATTGAGGAAAATAGCTCATGCATGCTGGTGCTTGCTTTGGTTTTTTGGAACATCAACTTAACCATTTCCTTCCTCTCATAGCTTAACTTGTAGGAGTTTTTGCTTGAATTTCACTGTGCTGTCTTTCCATATTCTGGGCTGATCAGACTGTGGATGTTCTCTGAACCATATTAGCTTGCTGTTCCTTTCAAGCTGCCTTCCCTCTGCAGTCAGAATCCCTGCCTTCTGGTCAAGCTCAAGTTCACAGTGGCTAATTGGGTGTGACTCTGGAAACTTCACTGCTGCCTTGTTGCCTAGGAAGTTGCTTTGATGGAATAAGGTGCACGATGTGGAATTTTTTTTGTCTGGATGTATATATTTATTCAAAGATGGGTAGAGGTCATCTATGGGCATGGGAAAACTTAAACCTCCCCGCTGTAAGTAGTCATTCCTGAGATATCTGAATTGTTGATCTATAGAGTGGGGATAATATGCACTCTACAAAAATCTCAACAATCCACTCTTTTCAGGAAAGTGGAGGTTTTTTGTGGGGATGTCTGCAAAATTGGCTGGAGGTATGCCACATGTCAATTGGGAGGGGGGGCTTGCTATCATTGTGGGGCTGTGGGTATCTGTGTGCCTTTTGTTTAGAAGGATCCCATCTTGAACACAAAGTCTTCCCTTTCTTTGCCCTGTGCTGTGAGGGACAGAGCCAAGAGATTGAACTGCCATTCTTTGTATCATCCCCTTTCAGAAGAGGGATTCCTGAATTTAAAATCCTCAGATGAGGGGAGAGAGGGCACATAGAAACAAGAGAATTGCAAGCATAGGTCTATTTCCCCCCCCGCATTTTATTTCCATCCTGTTAAGCTGAAGAGTTTCTATCTTCAAACCAACTCCTGTGTGGCACTGGGAAGTGGTCACACAAGTATCTAGCAACAGTAGCACTTAAAGATAGGATTCAGCCTTTCCTTTCCTTAAGGGCTAGGTGTGTTGGTAAACAGTCCTGAGAACCAACCGGGAACTGTTGCTATGAGTTTAGACAAAATATCTTCCAAAACAATTATGCAAGGCTGAAAGGAAAACATCCTTAACTTTATTGGAAGTAGTGCTACAATTCATTCGTAATTTTTTTTTTTTTTCAAACATGAAGTAACGTGTTCTTGTGCGTCTCAGTAATTAAACCAGCAAGGAAGTACTCAAGGTAGTGCAATCTATATCTCTACCATGTCTCAGGAATTCTATTCTGGTTTTGTTTCATTGATTTTTTTTTTTTTTTTTTTTTCACTTCTGACTAGTTTAAGGACTTCTAAACTCTGCTTGATACAATGTTAAATGATCAGGTTTTGTTTTATTTTTCAGACTTCCTTTCAAGTTGAGAGACTCGGTCTAGAATAGTAACAAATAACATGTAACTTTCACGAAATATTAACCAAAAATGGTTTTGGCCAGTGGAGCCTCTGCATAAAAGTTTGGGCACATGTCTCTGCTTGCCCAGCTTTGCTTACTTTTTGAAGCATTTTCCCACAGTTATCAGTGAACGAAATGGAATCCTGGTCTGCTTTGAATATGAAATATATTTAGGCTGTATTTCAAGCCGGTGTCCATCACAAACTAGGTTTTCATTCAGAGGCTGCATGCTGTGTCCAGTCGTGAGAAAGCAGTCTGCTTCTACTATTTTTTTTTTAATTTTATTTTTTCTCCTTCCCTCTTAAGGAATTTGATTCCTGCCTTATCCCTGTTCCTTGAAATATCTTAACATTAAAACTGTATTTTGGTTTCTGTTCCACAGAGGTGTTAAGTGCTGCAGAACACAAATGAGCAGGCACAGATAAAATTAAGAAGCACTAAACCTTACGATGCACAGCATTGACTGCAAAGCATCAAAATCTTTCCATTGAGTTTTGTATGTTCTATTATTGTTCTGCTCACCCAAAAGATGTTACATTTGTTACCTCATTTATTGTTATGCTTGTTACTCTTTGAGTCTTCTTTTTTTTTTTCCTGTTCCTTAACTTATTTTTGAGGGGGATGTTTTGTTTTCTGATTGTTCTGTAACTTTGTGTATAGTCAGCTAAATGGCAATTTTTGAAAGATACAGCTTGGATAATATCTTGGAGCAGAGCTGGAGGAGAAGAAGACTTTTTTTTAATGGCTTTTGCTCTCAAGTGAGGATTGAAGATAAAGGTGGCTTAGATGTAATAGCTGGCACCTTTCCAGCCTGTGGAGTCACACTTCAGTTAGTTTATGCTTATGATGATTATTATTACTGGAGTGCTAGCGAGCTCGCTGGCAGATTAGTGCGTCTGTAAATGTGACACGGGGTGGATAGTGCTTCTTCCCTTTCCCTGCTTTTCCCAGCAGCCTGATCTCAGCCTTTGTTTTACAGTGCTTCCCTCTCACTGCCCCTTTCCCATCTCCCTCGATCCTTCCCTCTGTTACCTGATACTTGTGGGAGCTTCCATGGCCCTCATGCAGACAAAGCTTTCAAAGGGGGTGCTGAAAAGCAAAATCCCTGGAGATCGTGCTGTCAAGGTAGAGCACAGTAATCTTAGCAACACTTCTGGCTTACAGGATGACTGGGGGAAGGGATATCAAGAGTCCTTTTCTGTAACTAAAATTTCTTTTGAAGCCATTTTTGAGTGTCAGAGTGTGGGGGTGTGTTTGTTTATTTTATGATGCTGCTTTGCTAGCTTGCTGCTTTCTCTCTTCCCATGTGTGATTCTTCCACACACACACTTTATTGTGGCTACAGCGAAGTGTCAGAGGCTGTACTTCCTGGTTAAGCACATAAGATGCATTAATGATGACAAAGATGAGCTATTCAAGGTGAAAGGTCTCCTAAGTCAGACTGGATAAGGTAGCTTACAGGCTTTCAAGAAGATCACGTTTGTCTAGAGTATAATCTATTACCTATTTATGTTTTCAAGTAGCCCACTTTAGTGCAGAGACCAGAAAATTTTTTTTTTCAATTTTTTTTTTCTTATAGTCACGTGTGGCTTTTAAACTAAATTTTATTTCTCTTTTGCAGAGATCCTACACGTTGCTTGTCGAGGCATGGGATTACAATGATAACTCAACTAGTAAGTATTCATTCCTCTGGTTTACTAAGTTTGAACACCTCGATTTCTTGACCATTGAAAAGCTTTTGGTAGTATAACCAACCCACTGTGAGTCAGACAGGAGAAGAGAGAAAAAATCCCCTTGAGACAAGTACTCTGGGTTCTGCAGCAGCCTCTTTGCCTGTAGAGGGTTGAGTAGCTCATTCACCTAGGCACCCAGCAGTTAGATGCCTAAAAATAGATGCTGTTAATGCCTTCTTTCTCATTAGGAAGAATAAAAGCCAAGAGCTTTCTTCAGGATATTTTTTTTTTTAATAGAAATGATATTTGAAAGCCTGAGACTTGTAGAATTGGAATATCTCTGTAGAATTGGAATATCTCTATAAACTATGTACTTCTCAACACTCCTTTAAAAAAACTAAAAAAAAAATAGCTCCATAGGACTTGTTATAGATATCCATCTAATGACTGTAGATGAGAAACAGGAGTGGCTACCAGCTCTTCCTTGGGAGGTGGATGTCTAGGGATTTATATTCAGGGGTTGAAAAACACTTGCCAGACACCACCTGGTATAGCTGGCTGGAAATCAAGGATGGGAATCTTTTGCCTGAAATGTCTTTGGTTGGTTTCAGGAACTCTTAAGTTTTATTTCATGGCTAGAGGAGCCTGCATGGAATCTCTCAGCACTTGAACTGTTGTGCTGTTAGTGGAGTAGGTGGGCAAAATTAGCTCTGTTTTCAGTCTTGGACTTGAATAGTGTGTGTGGTAAAAGCCACAGGAGAAAGCAGGAATCTGAACTCTTAAACCTTCTGTTGACACAACAAGCCTTTTCCTTCAGCAAGGAAGCAGCAGCACTGGGACCCATCTTACAACAGCTTCACAGGACTTCATGCTTCCTGAAAGAAAGGCCTTGTAGAAATGTGCACAGTGCTATAGTTTTATTTTTTAATGTAGGAAGAGTACATTGCTTGGGAATAACCTTTGAGTCTGGGAACTTTTCTGCACAGATCTGCTTTTTAATTTATTTCTTTTTAATATACTTGGGATGTCCAATTATTTCTTAGTTGTAGAAGAATTTTCTATTACAAATGAATGATGTGATCTGTCTGGTAGCCACAGTTTGCTGTACAGACTGTCCCATTCAGCACTGTTGCAGCACCTGTGATTTTTGGGCCCTACCACAGTTGTGGAGCAGTGTCTCAGAGACTTCTTGGCTATGGAGTATTTTATTGAGGAGCAGTGAATAGATTTGCTACAGCAGCAGAGTTGTATTTAAGATGGAAGATGCCTGAATTTAAAATTAAGGTCTTGTTTACAGTGGGATTCAGACTGGGTCTCAGCCACTTTTACTATTATTAGAGCTCATCTTTTTTCATGAAACAACTGAGTTTCCAACGCTGCACAATGAAGCCTTTCTTTGCTTTCATGTTCTGGAAGTACAATTGTCTTCAGACAAAATTGCCTCATTTCTCAGCAGTGCATTTGCCAAGTGCAGACATGTTCTTACATATGTTCCTGACTTGCATTCCTGCTCTAGCTTTGCTGTCATACCCATCTGTAGGTCACTTCAGTCATTCTGCTGCACGAAGTTTTTCCTTTGTGCTGCATCACTTTGCTTACAGTCAGCTTTCCCATAGTTGAAGTTTGAAGCACAAGTTAAGGAAACCATTAGAACAAAACTAGCAGCCTGATCTAGTGGGAGGTGTCTCTGCCTATGGCAGGGGGGTTGGAACTCAATGATCTTTAAGGTCCCTTCCATCCTGAGCTATTCTATGATTCTACATACAGTGATGAGTATCTTTTAAATCTGGAATTTACTTTCACCTCAATTATCACCAAATTGTAAGGCTTCTGTGAGAGTTCTCTCTCTCAAAAAAAGAAGCGAAGTTCAGCAGGCTTTGTGTAACTTCTCAATAGCTCAAGCATCTCTGATCAATGAATCTTTCCATGATCCTAGACTGGATGTTTCCTTCCCCCCTCTACATTCCACTCCTCCTACGTTCCCTTTGCCACATACTCTGTCTTGTCTCTTTTCCAAGAGTGGCTTGCAGTTAAATTCTGGCCCTGTTGAAGCCGATGAGAATCGTGCTTTGTTGTAGCCAAGATTCAGCTTAAATGGTTTTTCTTTACTCTGGCTCTTGTCTAGATGCCATCTTTGCTACTGTAGCTTCATACATAAAGCTAATGGGGCTGACTTCTCCATCTCCAACTATGTCAAGGAGCTGTTGTAAATTACTGGTATTGGTTGCATGTAATTCCAGTCAGGCATAAGAGATTTCAGCACAATGTAAACCAAGCCATAGCTGGAAGATGTCTGAAACAAAGACTTTCAAAAATAATTGTGGTGTTCTTGGCCACCCAAACTCTTTTCTGTTGTTGTTTGCTTCCTGATGATGGCCAGTTGCAGTTTCCAGAGGTTGGAGGAGCACTGAAAAGCAAAGCTGGACAGTCAAAATAGCGAATTTCCCCATGCCTGAAAACCCTGCATAAAATGATGGATTAGGAGCTTTGAAATGTATCTGTGAAAGTGAATGAAATCACCCAGCTCTCTGATAGCAAAGTGCCAAGATGTGCAGAAAAGCCTTTCTCTTCCACTTCATCAGTTTTGAACTCGTTAATGTTTCCTCTGACCTTGCTATCAAAGCAGGGTGTCCTAAGTTGAGTGATGTCAAGGGAGTAGGGAAGGTGGTTTTCCTCTCAAGCCTTGGTTAACTACTTTTTATTTATTTAACTGATCTGCTGCTTTGGGATTGCTTACTGTAAAACATTGTTGGTGCAGGCTAAGAATGGAAGAGTTGTTGCAATGCCTTCCCTGAAGCCTGGGTCAGCAGGCTTGTGTAAGGGCGTACTGACAGGTGGGAATAGAGAAGGGTGGAGAAATTTTTGTACAAGAAGGAACACGCCAAGACTTCATTGTGAAAAGTGTGGGTGAGGGCTAATGGAAAGGGATTGTAAGTAAGCCTATGAGACCTTCCTTGAATTTAAATGTGTGGTGGTAGCATTGCAAGGTCTATGAAATAAAAGGTGTTTTAGCCACGATCTAAAGTGAAATCACAGCTGGATTCCATCTGTGTCCTTACAATTCAAAAAAAAAGGCCAGTGGACTAAGAAGGATGTTTCCATTTGAGTTCAGACTGTGGTTAAGGGCTCAAAAGAGCTTGTGGCTGGAGTGAGATGTCACAGGCGTACAGCAAGGACATGCTTCTTAATGAGCTGGCAGATAGAGGAGGATTGATAGAGCAGAGGCAAGGGAAAAGATCTCTTTTCCAAGGAGATTATTTTTCTGGTGCCCAGGACTGAAATAGCTGTCAGGGGTATGTTCCCAGCAGAGACCAGGAAAAGGCTGGAAAAGCAAGAGCATGCATGTGTGTGTGTGGAGGGGGATTGCAAAATTAAATTGAGCGTGTCACTCCCCTTTTTTTCTGCCACTTAGGGGAGAAAAGGCTGGAGTTGTTTTATTCACAAGAAACAGGATGTCTTTATGCACCGAGTTTGTATTTGGGGGAAATGCATTTGCTTTCCAACTGTGCTGTAGATTGGGGTGTAATCTTGGCAAGTGCAGCAAAGTCGTCTCCAGCATGCATGATTGGAACTCTAATCGCTTGACTAGCCCCATTCAAGGCGACTAGATATGCATCTGCTTAAGTACCTCTTAGAATTAGTCAGTAATCTTGTTGATGAGATTTAAGAGCCTTACACCTGCACAGCACAGGACATGATATTGCTCTGGATATACCAGTATGGAAAAGTCCTTAGGCATCTGCGTTACTTGTGAATGGGATTTAAGTTAATAAAAGCCCTGCGTGCGTTTGAAAGTCTTAGACATAGATGTGGGGTCGGGGGCTTAGTGCCAGTGAATAATAAAAACTGATTTAAATGCAAAATATTAGAGAACCAGAAATACCAGAAGGTGAATAAGAAGCTGTTGCCCTTAATTTCACACTGTAAACCCTTAATGAATGTTGTGGTCTCATAGTCTGAAGCCAAGAACAACCCCTCTCCACCCCTCCAAAATGGGGGAATACTTCTAGTGTCTGTGTATTGGCACTCTTTTGTGGCTGGTACAGCAAGTGCTTTGACCTGGCTATTGAAAACTGATGCAGGCAGGATGCAACTGATGCAAGCAGGCAGGATCTTGTGGGGAATTTATAATGGGTATCTAGACTTGAGAAGCCTGTTTGGAAGTAAAAGCCTGTTTGGAAGTTTAGTTTGAAAACTACAAAGGTCCTTGACAATCAATTTTAAACTGTTTTAAGTAAAATAAAAACTGCCCAGGTGTCCTCTAAAGCTTTATTTGGCAACTTCTTTAATCTTCAGTTCTGCTTTATGTAAAATCTCCCAACTTTCTTGTGTAATTGTTGGAAGAACAAGCTGAACATCAGTACATTAGAATTCTTAACACTTGGCTGTGCCAGTACTTCACACGCTGCTTCCTGACACATTATTGGCAAAATGCCCTTCTACCTAAAATTCTTCTGTCACCCATATACACAACAGTGTAGCCCAGGTGTGTATTTTTGGGCTTGTACTATGTCTGCAAAGACATTCTGGCTGTTTGATGATAAACTTTCATTCTTTGTTCAAGTGCTTGCTAGCAGCAGGTTGTATGGCAGTGTCACATCATTTAAGTCACAAGATCTGGACTACAAAGTGAAACACCACAGATATATACAATGTCCTCAGCTAATGTGAAGTATTATTATTTCAAGCCATAATTTAAGCAGTTGTAGGGCTCTGAAAGTCAGAAGACTTTTGCTGGAACTGAATGTTAAATACTGAGTCTGAGATTTGAAATGCTCTGTAACAAGGAGGGGGGATCTCTCTGCCAGTAATTTGAGTTTTCTGCCTTGTGCTCTGATGATCTTGGGTTTTTTAGTGTCAGCAAACATCTGAAGAGAGAACTTCCACAGTGTTTCTCAGCCAAAAGCTGGTGAGATCATTGATGTCGACTGAATGCCAGAGTTGCTAGTTTTCACTTTGGTGCTTATGCCAGAGTCCCAGAAAGCTGCAAACCTTCTGTGGTGACATTACTTTATTAGGCTGTTAGAGGATGATTTTTTTTGAGTATTCCAGTTAAAAACATCACTAGTACCCTGGAAAAGCACACTGTGTACCCGCTAGGAGTAAAAGCAGCTGAATTTTCTTTAACCATGCACTGTATAATTCTTTACATCATAGAATAGTTTGGGCTGGAAGGGACCTCAAAGATCAAGTTCCAACCCCCCTGCCATAGGCAGGTACATCTCCCACTAGGTCAGGCTGCTCAGTGTCTTATCCAGCCTGGCCTTAAACACCATCTTAGAGGATGTCCTTATAGAGCAAAAAGGGAGAAGTGATTGGCAGGAACCTATCAGGCACTTTTGATTTCAAGCTTTGTTGGCTTTGATAATGCTGCATGTGTGTTTGAGTTAATGGTTTGTAGCTCCAGGGTAGCCTTATCTTACTTTCTAAAACAGAAATTAATAAAAAACAGGTGCCTGTGATGTGGGAAGTAGTGATACCTAAATGAAGTGTTAACTCTATCTCTTTTTTTGACTTCCAGGTCCTGATCGCATTATTGAGAAGGCTTCCCACTCTGGCATGATCAATCCAAGCCGTCAGTGGCAGACTTTGAAGCACAATGCAGGAGTTGCTCACTTTGAGTATCAAATCCGTGTGACTTGTGCAGAGCATTACTATGGCTTTGGCTGCAACAAGTTTTGTCGACCCAGAGATGACTTCTTCACTCATCATACCTGTGACCAGAATGGCAACAAAACCTGCTTGGAAGGCTGGACGGGACCAGAATGCAACAAAGGTTTGTGATAGGTGCTTGAACCCTAAGTGATCAGTGGGTTTGAGTAGGATTTAATTGCATTTAGTTGCATTTTAGATGCCTTTTGTGGTTGCAATTCAGTGGTCTGCTTGTGCAGACAACAGGAGTGATGGGACAGTGACTTAACTCTTCACACAGAGGGTTAGGGACAGGAGAAGACTAGTTTCTGCCTTGTTTTAAAATCTTAGAGAGGTCTAACAAGTATCAAGCATTTAGCAGATGTGTTCTTTCTTTGATTATCCACATCTTTGCCCTTGGGAAGAGAACCCAGCCCACAGACTTCAATGGGAGTTCTGCTGCTGACTTCAAAAAGGATTTCCCCTTTGGTGCAGAACTTCAAGACGAGCAGGAAGGAGAGACTTGTTTTAGAGCTGACCTGGCAAGCACAGAGCTTTGGTGTTTAAAACGTCCCAGGCTGTTTGTTCTACCTGAGATGATGTTTTACATGTTTATTAGGTAATGGCAACTTCCCAGGTAATTCCAAAAGAAGAAATTCCGAATAGAAGCAGACTATCACCTTGTCTTGCTGACTGATTTTGCCTGTGATTTGATGCTCACCTGCATATCCCATCTAATCTCAGATATGGTTCCAAAGTGAATCCAGAGTAGTTAAAAGTTGCTTTGAATTAGATGCAAAGGCAGGGAGAGTGGGAAAGGTCACCTGCAAAAGACAGAGAAAGGAAAGCTGTAGACTTTGAGAGATTCTAAACCAAGATGGTTTCTCTTACATGGAAACAACTCTTTGAACAGCACTGGGGATGATTCTCTGCAAAGCGTGCTGGTAGATTTCCTGTCATAGGAACCTGTTTGGTTTTCCTTGCAGAAGACTTGATACAAGAGGCTTGTTAAAGGCTTGGATTTAGTAGGATTATAATGCTGGCTAGAAACTAAAACATTCCCAGGGGTGTGAAGAGCAGGCAGGGAGCAGGCAGCATGCTGATACTTTTCTTTTTTATTCTTTTAACAGCAATTTGTCGTCAGGGATGTAGCCCCAAGCACGGTTCTTGCACAGTCCCAGGAGAGTGCAGGTAAATCTTCCCTCTTCCTCCACATTTTCCCCCTAGTCCTCCCAAATAATTAAACAAGTGATGCAAATTTGATAGAATTGGTGAGGGAAGGTAGTTTTGGAGTCATGTTTTTGACTGAGGCACATTATTTATGCTAACTTGACCAGAAAAAGGAGGGAGCAGGCTTTTAATGCACTGATAATTTAAGGTTCTTTTGGTTTGTAATATGGTGTGGGACCAATCATGTGGATTATTTTTTTAAAACATCCTGATTATTGGGCTTTTTCAGCTACTAGCTTGAACTATAGCGTGGCTTTTCTCTCCCCTTCTCCTTTT
Source organism: Turnix velox (assembly GCA_013400935.1). Taxonomy (NCBI): domain Eukaryota; kingdom Metazoa; phylum Chordata; class Aves; order Charadriiformes; family Turnicidae; genus Turnix; species Turnix velox. The sequence continues at coordinate 195,621 of VZTY01030662.1, read as the reverse complement.
TACTGTTTTTCCCCCCTTATTCACTCGCACCTCCTGGTTTCTTCCATCAGTAGGCAAAAAAAAGTCAAGCATTCTTTAGAATGGGATTAGTTAAATCTCTCTGTTCCTTTACCATTGTGAACCAGGCTCCAAGTGCTGAGAGGTTAATAGCTGGAATGAAATCTTGTCACTAGGCCCTGATGAATGCAGGGATCTTGCTCCCATGCTTTGAAGAGAGCCCTGGCAAGGAGACAATGTAAAGCAGAGTTTTTTATCTGTAATGCAACAATTAAAATATTTGGAATGTCTCTTAAAACATGCAGCTCCAGGAAGTTTTCTGCCTTCCTTAATAGAGAGTTAATGGATATTGAATGTGAACATTCTTTATCAAGAGGCTGGTTGTTAAGTTGCTTCATGCAACGCTTTATTGTATCTGTTGACATGTGATAGGGAAGTGAGGGCTTCTGAGGTTACAGATTGTTGATATTGATCCTCTGTAGCAAGAGCTAAAAAGTAAATCTTGGGTATTCATGGGTAAAACTTAGAAAGGAGAAGTAATTTTTCCACCTGATAAACATATTGGTGGATTCTCCACTACTGGAAACTTCTGCAAGAAGAAGACTGCTTTTTTTTTCTAGATAAGAAATAAATTTGAGGTGTCAAACAGACTGTATTATAGAAGTCAGCCTTATAGTCACAGTGGTTCATTCTTTCTGTGTTTATAATCTATGCTTCAAAACCAAAACAAAGCAAAAAATAAAAAGGGAACATTCTGAAAGCAAGGTATGAACTAACTTCTCATCCTCCACAAGAGACATGGGAAAGTGAGAATCAAGCCATGGATTTGGCTGTTGTAGCTTATGCTCTGTCATTTTAATGCTTAGCAGCACTGATAGAAGCTGGTTTGCTCTCAGAACACCAACTCTAAATCTTTCTTTTTAATAAAAAAGAAGAAAACCTAGCAAATGGTAGGAAGTATTGGGGGTCCAGATGGTGAGAGGAGCGTATCAGTCAAGGCTACTAATGATTTGTGCTTCTGTCATCAGAATAAACATGCCTTGTAGGGGTTGCTGTCTCCTAGTCAGAACAACAGGCTTTGTTTCCAGATATTTTTTTTTTCCTTTCTCTTTCTAAGTCTCTTACCTCCCACTCACTGCCCAGACATGCACTAGTGCTCTTATTTACTTAAGGTGCAACTTTCCCACACTTGATTTGCATAGTCTTGAAACAATGCTGTCCTTCTGGTGCTTTCAGATAACTTCTGCTTGCCAAGTTAGACCAATATCTTTAAAGGGAGCACAGAAACAAGATTCCTTTTTTTTTTTTAAGTTTTGATGAGTCATATGGCCTGTATGTTACAAATGCAACTGAGTTTAAAAATAACATCCCAACAGAAACTGCTCTGGGTTCTGGTACAATAGACAACTTTGCAAACATTCTTAAAATATCCTTTTTCTTTTAATGCAGGAGAGCCAACAAGAGCATATTTACTCATGAATCACTAGACAAGAAAAGTTCACTTTAAAATTTCTCATGAGAAACTGCTGCATACATATTATTAAATAGGAATTATTAGCATCAGTCTTTCTCTGGAATTTATATCTAATTTTTTTTTTTTTCATGTTCCTAGCCTTACCCAGTTTTGTGTGTTTTTACTCTTTGAAGCAAGTTGTTCTTTAGCTCTAAAGCTTTTTTCTTTTGCTGTTTTGGGCTTCTTAAGGACATGTTTCTCTTTACATTTGCTTTAAAGTACATTAAAAACCCTTAGCCCTTTAATTTGGCAAAAGAAGGAATTTTTTTATTTGGTCACCTGTTTTCACAGGTGAAGTCCCTTAGTTTTGCTTCTGTGCAAGCTCATGGTAAAGTTGCTTTGAATATAAGACATTAAAAGGGTCGTGTTCCTAAATTGTCACTTTGTGTATTTCTTGTATTTCCTATCAAAAGGATTTTCCAAGAGCTGCTTGAGAGAGGTTGTTTTGCCCAGTCTGATTTTCTTTCATGTTCTTTGCCCACAAAGACACATTAAGCTGGACTAGCTCTATTTATTTTTTTAGCACCCAGACTAATAAGAATTTCCCTTCAACTTTGAACAGACTGCTATTAAAATAGTTATTAAAAAAAATTAATTAGGATGCAGTTTGTCACCTGAGACTTCTTTTTTAGGAGGGAAGTCAGACGTACCACTGGCTGTGTGTGATTACCCAGTCCATAGATCCTTGCAGCTTTTTCCCATGAGAAGAAATTGCCAGCAGAAGAATGGTGGGGGGTTTTATAAATAGAAAGCTTAGCTGACTTCTGTACAGATGAGGTTTGTTTTCATAATTTAGTGACAGCTTAGTGCATAATTGCTGCTGATCAATTACCCTCAGGATCTCTTAATGAAATGCAGTACCTCAGCAGACCCTTGCTTTTCATTTTCAGCTTGTTTTCCTTGTTTCTATCTATAGATCCACTTTAATTTGAAGAATCCTTGGTCCCCTTTCCTAGTGAGAGCCAAGAGAAAGCCAAAATAAGCTTTCCCTTAGGGAGGCTTTACTTGAAAAGAACGTGCTCCTTTTAAGAGCTGAATTCAGGTAGCTCATTGGTAGCTGCAATAAATAATGTAAATAATAATAAATCATTCTCCAGATATGATATTAACGTTTCTCAGAATTGGCTGTGGCTTAGTTATTCCCTGAAAAGAGGTCAGCATAAATCCAACTCTGAAATACTCTGTCAAACTGATCATCTTGGGACACATGTAAAATCCTGACTCTTACTGTTGTTGTCTTTCATCTCTTACTGTGGCCCAGTCTGTACTTGCTCTTAAGTCTTTCAGTTCAGAGTAAGGTTAGTTTCTGACAGAGCAGAGAACTAATAGTTTGCTGCTGCCTTTCTGAAGGATTAAAGTTGGGTTTTTTAATGCTTTTGTTTATCTTCCTGTAAACTCAGCATGGCTGAAACGCCAGGGACCTTTGTATTTATGAGGATCCCTGAATAATTATTATTTCCCCTGACTTTTTTTTTTTTTCTCCCCCCTCTCCTCAATTTATAAAGCCCTCTGTCAAAGTCCAGAGATTGATTTGTAGTGCACACCCACCCTCTCTGCCACATTTATTCGAGGCTCCAAAAGAGTGTTATTGTGCTGAATGGCCTCACGCTGGTTCTCTCAGAACAGTTATTCTTTTGTCATGAGCCTGGCCACAGAGACCTTGGCAAAACTACTAAAATGTTTGTTTACAAGAAACCATCAAACAAATCTTGAATAGCTTCTCCCCTTCCCTCAACCTGCCCTTCTCCCTCACCTCTTCTTTCTCTAAACTTTGAAGCTGCAAAGTCTGCTCAGAGCAATTCAGGTGGATTTTTGATTTGTTTCTCTGATTTTATTTTATTTTTTTTTTCCTTTAATGAAGGTGTCAGTATGGATGGCAAGGCCAGTACTGTGATAAGTGCATTCCACACCCAGGATGTGTCCATGGCACTTGCATTGAACCATGGCAGTGCCTCTGTGAAACCAACTGGGGTGGTCAGCTCTGTGACAAAGGTATGCTAATCTTATGGAGAGCCAACTGTAATGCTTGAATTTTAACACAGGCAGACTTAGCAAGGAGAGAGTGTATGAAGAGAGTAAGTCAGCCCTTTGGGACATATTGGGAGTGTCTTATCTTCCAGCATTGTCCCCTCTGCTCTTCTGACATTGGTACTTGTGCTTAGTTTTTCCTTGCTTTACTCTTGTGTGCAAATGTGTGCTGGAAATGCTGTAGAATCATAGAATAATTCAGGTTGGAAGGGACCTTAAAGATCCTTGAGTTCCAGCCCCACTGCAATAGGCAGGGACACCTCCCACTAGATCAGCCTGCTCAGTGCCTTGTCCAGCCTGGAATAACGGTGCAAAGTATGTACTTGGTGATGTTTCTGGTTTTGCTTTTTTTTTAACTGTGGCTTTAATGTTCCTCACCTCTTGCAGATCTGAACTACTGTGGAACCCACCCACCCTGTTTGAATGGTGGCACCTGCAGCAACACTGGCCCTGATAAATACCAATGTTCCTGCCCTGAGGGCTACTCAGGACAGAACTGTGAAATTGGTGAGTGTTTGATGCTGCCACTTAGCAGTTAATTCTTGCCAGCTTCACAGAATCACAGAATATCAGGGATTGGAAGGGACCTCAAGAGATCATCTAGTCCAATATCCTTGCCAGAGCAGGAACACATAGACCAGGTCAGGCAGGAACTCATCCAGATGGGTTTTGAATGTCTCCAGAGAAGGAGACTCCACACCCTCTCTGGGCAGCCTGTTCTAGTGTTCTGTCACCTTCACTGTGAAAAAGGTTTTTCTTGCATTTCTCTGGAACCTTCTATGTTCCAGCTTGCACCCATTCCCCCAAGTCCTATCATTGGAGGTCACTGAGAAGAGCCTGGTTCCATCCTCTTGACACTCACCCTTTCCATATTTATAAATATTGAGGTCCCTCCTCAGTCTCCTCTTGGGTATATTTTATGAGGATGGGGAAAAGTCAGTTTCCAATATCAAGCTGGCTGCAGAGATCCAGGCTTGCTTGTTCATGTTTCATCAAAAACAGTTGATATCTTTTAAACATCAGGCTCCTGCTCACTCAGAGTGACTTGCCCTGTCTGGCTCTACCTCAAACAGGTGCATTATGAACATTAACAGGTGTTAATGAGTTTTTAGCACAGAAATTACTTCCTGCTGCTTCTGGCAGCTTTTTGATCCACAGCTCTTAGAGGGAACACAATCCATCAAGAGTAATGGTGGCTTGTGTGGAGGGGGCAGGGGGGTGAGTCTGGTGAGATTGTTGTGGTCTCTACAGTGATGTCCTTCTGTCCTGGTGCAGCGGAGCACGCCTGCCTCTCTGATCCTTGTCACAATGGAGGAAGCTGCTTAGAGACATCCACGGGATTTGAATGTGTGTGTGCACCTGGCTGGGCTGGACCAACTTGCACTGATAGTAAGTCCCTTAAAAACTGGATTTTAAATGTGCTGGTTTGATTTAGAGCAGTCTTTGTGATCTTTTGTAAGCTTACAGAGCAGCCTGTTTAACCTTTCTCAACTTGAGTGTTGGGGTTTGGCAGCCATTTATAACATGGTGTGTGCTCCTCTCCTTTATACACTCCTTGTTAAATGCAAGGGGAAAAACAACTTCTTGAAAGAGGGAGAATGATTAATTTTTGTAGCATTCTGGCAAATTGTTGAAATACTGTTTTGGGATACTTGCTGGATTAAAATCTGACTTCTATTTGCAAAAAGGCTGCGGGTATAATCTGCCTCCCTTGTGCTTTGAATCCCCTTTCATACTACTATTTTTAAAGTTGACTTTTGCTGAAATTGGGATAGAAATTCCAGGCAGAACTTAGATTGTCTTTCTGTTCCTCAGGGCAAGTCCCAGTGCCGCAAAACAAATGGGTCAGTCACTGAGATTGCCCATTTAGGAACAGACCTAACTAAACCTTTCCTTTCTCTGCCTTACAGATATTGATGATTGTTCTCCGAATCCCTGTGGCCATGGAGGAACTTGCCAAGATCTAGTAGATGGATTTAAGTGTATTTGCCCACCTCAGTGGACTGGCAAAACATGCCAGCTAGGTGAGGACTGCTTTTCTTTTCATCCAGTGTCACTCTTGGGGGTGGAAGATCAATGCAAGAGGGGTCACAGTGCAGCAGGAAGGGGCAATGTCCCTTTTGTGTTAGGTATGTTGATGGATCAGAAGCCCATGGATGTGTTCTGGCACACTGAAAAGTGCTGATGTTTGCAGCACTGGGGTCTGGGACAGTGTGGAAGCATGATGGTGGCTTCCTTCTGTCATTGCTTTGCTGATGCTTGCTAGCTGTTGAATGAAATAGTTAACTAAGCCAAACAGACAGGCTTTAAACCATAAATGAAGGGGGGAGGGTGCATGTCTATGCCTTCCAGTCCCATCCCCACACTCGCTTCTTCCTTTAGCCTGTGAGAAAATTGCTGTATCTCTTCAGCCATGTCAACTCCTCCAGGCCAAGGAGTTCACAGCTGGCTTCCAAAATGTGGATGACCTCATGAAGAATCCCTCTGCATTCTTTACACAACACACTAATCCCAATGACCTCCTCCTCCTTCAAAATACTTTGTTGAGATATGTCCATGTGGTGGTGGGGGGGGGAAAGTTGCTCTTAACGAGTGGCTGCATAATTACCAAATAATTAGCACAGCCTCTATGTTCTAATTGCAGAGAAATTGAGAGAAACTTTATGATGTATGATTAACTTCAATTTGTTCAAGTCACACTTGTATATTACAAGTTCAACCTGAACAAACTGCTGATTATTGGTGTGAAAACCACATCTAGGCTCTTTGTTGTTCCCCCACAAATCCTACAAGCCCTATATTTGATCATTCACCTAATGGGTTGGGCTTTTTTTTTCCCAGATGCCAATGAATGTGAGGGCAAACCATGTGTCAATGCCAACTCTTGCAGGAACCTGATTGGCAGCTACTATTGTGACTGCATTACTGGCTGGTCTGGCCACAACTGTGATATAAGTAAGTATCCATATCCTTGGCTTTATAATTTGTGCCACCCAGTTGTAATCTCAGCTTTAAATATTACACAGAATCCCAGGGGTTGATGTTTTTAGAAAGGGAGTAGTTGGTGTGGAATGAAAATACACAATTTTATCAAAGCCATTAGGCCAGAACGTAGCCCTGTTCTGATAAAGGGACTAAAACAATGATGTGAAGTTTCTCTGCCTCTTAGTAGAATCGTGGAAGGTTCCCACCCATTATAATGACCTTATCTCAAGGAAAGCATGCAGGAAACTTGACAAAAGGTTTATCTGACTGCAGCCTTAGAGAGAGACTTGAACTCTATCTAATGGAAATACATTTTTTACCTACTAATTTTATTGCAGATATTAATGACTGTCGTGGACAATGTCAGAATGGAGGATCCTGTCGGGTGAGCCTTTTCTTGGTTTATTTTCTTTTCCACCAGACTTGCAACAGTGAAACCTTGGAGTTCACACAGAAATAGTGTGGAAAATTGCAATTAGCTGGGGTAAATTGTCACTTCTTTTAGCTGGGGGGGAGGGGAAGGGCTGTATCATGCTACAGCACGTCAGGGTATTCTGTGGAACAGCAAGGGCAAAAACTTAAACTGCAACAGATGACTCATTTTTCACTGCTGGTGTCACCAGTAAATGGGTTGTGCAAACTCCCTACTGCAAATTAAGATACACCACTTCAAAATCTAGAATCATGGAATAGGTTGGGTTGGAAGGGACCTTAAAGATCATCAAGTTCCCAAACCTGGATGAAAGTCTCCTGCCTGGAAATTGAAATCCTAAGGTGTCTGTGTGTTTGTTTTTTCCCCTAAATATTCTTTCCATGCTTGAATTTGAGCCAATTGATGTTGATATTTGACATAATAAGCGGATTTTTTTGAGAGTTTTTTTGGGGGGTATCTTTTTGTTTTCTTTTGGTGGGGTATCTTGGTTTTTTTGGGTTTTTTGGTCAGGTTTTTTGGTTTTAGGTCTTATTTTCTGGGTTTTTTCTGGTTTGGTTTTTTGGGTCTTTTTGGAGGCTTTTGGGGTTTGGGGTTTTTTTGTCTTTTTGGGTCTTGGGGTTTTATTGTCTTTTTGGGTCTTGGGGTTTTTTTGTCTTTTTGGGTCTTGGGGTTTTTTTGTCTTTTTGGGTCTTGGGGTTTTTTTGTCTTTTTGGGTCTTGGGGTTTTATTGCTGTCTTTCTCTACTAAGAATGCATCAAAAGGGAGGAAACTAAAACTCTAAACTTTCTCTTGTTCCTTCCCAGGACTTGGTTAATGGTTATCGGTGTATCTGTCCACCTGGCTATGCAGGAGATCACTGTGAGAAAGACATCAATGAATGTGCAAGTAACCCTTGCATGAATGGGGGTCACTGCCAGGATGAAATCAATGGATTCCAATGTCTGTGTCCTGCTGGTTTCTCAGGAAACCTCTGTCAGGTAAGAAGCATGGCTGAAAGGCAGGCCCTCAGCCAGTAGTGTTTCTACCAGCACTGGGGATCTGTACACCAAATGCCTTGCATCCACTCAACCATGCTATAAAGTTGTACTTGATATCACTGTCAGGCTGCCAAGAAAGCACTTGATTAATATATATTGGGGGTGGGGGGAGAGGGGAGAAACCAACAGAAAAAAACCCCTTATGGGCTGCTGAGGATTCTTTTCATTAAACAGATGACTAGTGTTTGCCTGTCAGATTTTGCTGTTTGCTGACCATAAACTTTTAGTGTCTGTTTAATATCAAGAGTGCTGCCTGCTGAAATAGTCCAGCTAAATTCAGTGCATTATGAACTGAATTCATCGAGGCAGCTGATAAAAAGGTCAGATTCCAGTGTCAGCCTGTCATAGTGAAGGGAAAATGATAAAAATTCTAAGATAAAACTTCTGTTTGGCTCAGCCTTCACCCTCTCTTTTTAATTCTCTTTCCTCTCTTCACTTCTTCCAGCTGGACATAGATTATTGTGAGCCAAATCCTTGCCAGAACGGTGCCCAGTGCTTCAATCTTGCTAAGGATTATTTCTGTACCTGCCCTGAGGATTATGAAGGGAAGAACTGCTCCCACCTGAAGGATCACTGCCGCACAACTCCTTGTGAAGGTGTGTGTGTGTTACCTTGCAGGTGAAAGGGAATGACTGACACCTTCTTGCTCCTCCTCTGCCTGAAGCCACAACACAGCCCCAGTAGTGTTTGTTAGTAGAACAGTGTGTAAAGAGCCTGAATTTTGCCTCTTATTTGCAGGAGAGAGTATCTGAGTATCAGTCTTGTATCAATGAGGACATAAAACATGTGTAGTAAATAACCTGCCTTGCTGAATGTCTTCCAGGCCCTGGATGTGGGCCAGCAGTTTTCAGATAAGATGCTGTGGTTATTTTATGTTCAAATTATTTTATGCTCAAATTGTTTTAAAGCAGCTTATTTGGCGCAGTTTTTGGTTCCCAGTTAGAAATGCTGATCTTAAAGGCCATTTTACAGCCTGATTTGCCCATCTTTGAAACATTCATCGCTGGATTAATTGAAATGAAATTGAAATGTTGCTTTTAGCTTAAGGAATCAAATAAGAGAGGCAATACTCACCCCAGCCTGTGTTTTCTCTGCAGTCATTGACAGCTGTACTGTGGCAGTAGCTTCTAACAGCACACCAGAAGGGGTTCGTTATATTTCTTCAAATGTTTGTGGTCCTCACGGAAAATGCAAGAGCCAAGCGGGTGGAAAATTCACCTGTGAATGCAACAAAGGATTCACTGGCACCTACTGTCACGAGAGTAAGAGCTAAAAAGAAATTTCAAGGTTTTTTTTATATCCCCTATTCCCTTTTTAGAGGATTCCATCCTTTTTTCCCAGACTGCTTTAAGGTTTTCTTTCTTGAACCTTGGAACTGCTCTGAGTTTTCATATCCTGCTTGGGCGAGGCAGGTTGGAATTTGCTAGGCCTTGGGGAAAGATCACAGTAATGAACCTCCTGCCCTTGAATTGTATGTTTTTTGAAAACCTTGTGTATACAAGGTCTGAGGTAGTTTAACACTGATCTTAAGGATGCTTGATTTTATTTTTTATAATACTAATCATAGAGTGACACTCACTTTGTGTGCTGCTTTTCAGTTCTTTCTTATCTTGCTGACTTACTCTTTCTCTCAAAACAATCTGCAATAACAAGATGACTATATTCCTAGTTTAATTTTATTTTTTTCCTTTTTTATTCCCTCCCCTCTCCTCCGAACTGTTGCAGATATTAATGACTGTGAGAGCAACCCCTGTAAAAATGGTGGCACTTGCATTGACAGCATCAACTCCTACAAATGTATCTGTAGTGATGGATGGGAAGGAACATATTGTGAAACAAGTAAGTGACCCATTCTTCAGCAGGCAGAAAGATCTCTTGGAAAAAAACATTCAGGAAGGAATGGCCAGTTCTGCCTTCGAGAGGACAGTGACTGATGCCAATTCCTCATGAACTCTGCTTCAAAGGCCATGGAAGGACAGGGTGTCTGCTTTTTTTCCACTGAGTCCTGAGCTTTTGAATCAGAACTAAACACAAAAGTTAGGAAGGAAGTTGAACTGGGAGTAGAATCTGGCTCTCCTGCTGTTGAATTTTCTAGTCTTCCCTTTGGATAGCTTTTTGTAAGAAACTCTTAGCACACAGCACTTCAGGAATGGTGCATCTGCATGTCTCACTTGTATTTTGTCAGTCTTGGGAACAGCAGAGGATTTGAGCGTTCAGCTTCTCCCCTCTGACTGACAGGATAGTTTATGCAATGGCACTTGTCACTTCTTGTTTGCTGAAAGATGCCAAACAAAATGAAAAGAAACAGCATGGAACATCCTTCATCTCTGTGACAGTGCTTAAAGCTTAAGAATACCCACTTAAGTGTTTAATCCATGGTTGAAATGTGGGCCAAAATTAGGAAGAGGACATTTAAGTATTTGTCAGTTGTGTAAACACTGCTCAGCTTGTGTTTCTCTCCTTCCCGTATCTAGATATTAATGACTGCAGTAAAAACCCTTGCCACAATGGAGGAACTTGCCGAGACTTGGTCAATGACTTCTTCTGTGAATGTAAAAATGGGTGGAAAGGAAAAACCTGCCACTCCCGTAAGTTCAGCATTTCCAAAATGTACTCTGTTAGGCTGCTTGAACTTGTTGCAATGAATTAAGAAAGGTATTAAGAAGAAGTTTGGGTTCTTCACAGGTGACAGCCAGTGTGATGGGGCAACGTGCAACAACGGAGGGACGTGTTATGATGAGGGGGACACTTTCAAGTGCATGTGTTCTGCAGGATGGGAAGGAGCCACTTGTAATATAGGTAAATAGTCCCTATAATCACCAGGAAGCAGATGCTGTGCTGCTTCTGTGACCTCAGGTTTTTCCTCTTGGCTTTTTAACATGGCAATAAATGTTTTCTCTTGCAGCAAGGAACAGCAGCTGCCTGCCCAATCCCTGCCACAACGGTGGGACCTGTGTGGTCAGTGGGGATTCCTTCACTTGTGTCTGCAAGGAGGGCTGGGAAGGACCCACATGCACTCAGAGTAAGTCCTCTCTTGCTTGAACTCTGCCAGAGTGTTGCTGATGTGAACACTGGCTCATCCTGTCGCCCTCAGAGTGGAGATTGAAACCAGAAGGGAAAGCTTGTTTGATGTAGGCTTTAGCATCACCTGAGTCTTTGTTTTTAATGACTTTGTGATAGAGCCTTGACCTGGGCATGAGAAAGTTGCAAATGAGCTAAGTGGAGACAGATGTTGTCTTGTTTTCTCCCACATTCTTTTTCTATGAGCAGCTCTGTCTGCTTCCACTTGTTTTGGTTTTTTTTACTTTTCCTCCTCCTTGTTAGATTCTTTACAAGGATCTCTTCCTGTGTACATGTGTTCCACAATGTAGTTAACAAATTTTGTGGCAGAAGCCTGGAATCAATTTAGTGGAGAATTTCAGCATATTTTTGTTAAAGTTGAGCTAAGTGTAACTTGGGCATTAGGGGAAGTTTTGATCGTTCTTTACTGACAGAAGAGTTGCATTAGCCAAAGTCTGCATATTTAACATCATCTGTCTTTGCTTTGCAGACACAAATGACTGCAGTCCTCATCCTTGGTGAGTTTAATATGTTTGTCTTTCATCCTTTGCTCTTCGTGTTGCTTTCAAATTCTCCATTCTTTTTATGTGTAGCAGATTTCTTTTTTAATAAATTTAATTACTTTTTCCTTGTAGTTACAACAGTGGCACTTGTGTGGATGGAGACAACTGGTACCGCTGTGAATGTGCTCCAGGCTTTGCCGGTCCTGACTGTAGGATCAGTAAGTGTTTGTGTCACTCTGATTTCATTTTTTCCTCTTGTTTCAAGACATCTTGAGTGAAGTGGTAGATCAGATTAAAGATACTCTGTCTCCCTGCCTATATCTGTAGCAGAAGAGGCAGGAATTGCACTGAAAATGAAAGAAATACTCAAGTTTTATTCATCTGAGGGGCCAGAAAGCCTTTTGGGATTATTTTACCAGTTAGATGTGACATAGGTTTGTGCCAGCCAAAAATGTTGATTAATAATCCACCTACAAGCCCTGAGGTGATGTAAACACTTCCCTATAATTTAATAACAATTACAGGCAGAAGGACATTAACAGTTTTTATTTTAATAACAGCCATGGAAATAGAAGTTTCATAGCAGCAACACAGCTGGAAAAGGGGTTTAATGCTGACATCGACTGAAGAATCTGATAGGGGGGACAAAAACTGGAGCTTGTCAAAGGAGAGGAAGTGTGTTTGTGTGAGAAGGAATGTGTCCTTGCCCTTGAAAAGCTTAAGTAGCCATAGGGGTCAGGTTTTGATCTTTTTAGTGCCACACAGTAGAAAACTTCAAAGAACTTGCTCTGGGATTTTCCTGGTGCTGCTAATAAGACACTAGAAAATTATCATAAAGCTCCAGCAGGCAAATCTCTTGTCTCTTTGTTTTGTTTTTGTTTCTTTTTTTTTTATGGATGGGAATAAAAGGATGCTATGGAATATCTCTTTTTATTATTTCCTCTCTTTCCCATGGTAGATATCAATGAATGCCAGTCTTCACCCTGTGCCTTTGGAGCTACTTGTGTAGATGAAATTAATGGGTACCGCTGCATTTGCCCACCAGGTCGTAGTGGAGCAGGATGCCAAGAAGGTACATTCCACATCTCAATCGGGGCATATTACTCATAGCAGTGTCTGTCTAATTGCATGTTAACAAGCCTTTTTTGGGGTGGTGTAACTTGTCATTGTTTTAAAACAAGTACCTTTATGGTAGAAGTAAACTTACCACCAGGTTTAGATGAAATTTGAGATTTTTTTCCAATTTTTCCCCACTGTAAATTCTTGATGTTCAATCTGTCTCCAGTTACAGGAAGGCCCTGCATCACCAGCATTCGGGTGATGCCAGATGGGGCCAAGTGGGATGACGACTGTAACACCTGCCAGTGCTCAAATGGGAAAGTCACCTGTTCTAAGGTACAGCTCTGCTGTAGTTTGGGTCATAGAATTATGGAGTCATAAAATAGTTTGGGATAGAAGGAACCTTAAAGATGATCTAGTTCCAATCTCCTGGCATAGGCAGGGACCCACTAAATCCCATTGCTCAGTGCCTTGTCCAGCCTGGCCTTAAATACCTCCAGAGAAGGGGCATCCACAACATCCCTGGGCAACCTCTTCCAGTGTCTCCCCATCCTCACCCTAAAGAATTTTTCTTATATCTAGCCCAAATCTCCCCTCTTCCTATTTACATCTGTTATTCCCAGTGCTTCTATCACATCTTAGTAAAAAGTCCCACCTCTGCCTTTCTGTAGCCCCCTTCAGGTATTGATAAGTTACTATGGGGTCCCCCCTGAGCCTTCTCTTCTCCAGGCTGAACAACCCCAACTCCTTCAGCCTGTCTTCATAAGGCAGTTGCTGCAGCCTTTTGATCATCTTGGTGGCCTCCTCTGGACCTGCTCTTATGTTGCGAACTCCAGAACTGGACACACTAACTCCAGATGGGGCCTCACCAGAGCCCAGTAGAGGGGCAAAATCACCTCTCTTGACCTGCTGGTCACACTTCTCTTGATGCAACCCAGGATTTGGTTGGCCTTCTTGGCTGCAAGTGCACACTGGTGGCTCATGTTGAGTTTGTCATCCACTGACACCCCCAAATCCTTCTCTTCAGGGCTGCACTCAAGCCACTCTCCGCCCAGACTGTTCTGTCCTGTAACCTGTGTTTCCTCATGGCTTTCTATTCTCTTCCAGGTGTGGTGTGGTCTTCGTCCCTGTGTTGTACACACCAAAGGTCACCACGAGTGCCCAGCAGGACATACCTGTGTTCCTGTTAAAGATGACCACTGCTTCACTCGCCCTTGTGCTGCAGTGGGGGAGTGCTGGCCTACAAACCAGCAGCCTGTGAAGACCAAATGTCATTCTGATTCTTACTACCAAGACAACTGTGCCAACATCACCTTCACCTTCAATAAAGAAATGATGGTTCCAGTAAGTAGCTCTCTGTTCTTTGGTTCCTCCATGGTTGCTTTTCGTGGCACAGAACAACTTCTTTGGGTGGTAGAAGTAGAGTCAAAGCTGATGTTCCCTTAATTATAAAAGAAAACAGGTGTAGAAGGATTAGCACAGACTTCTACCCTAAACCAGAAGAACAAAAGCTGGTTTGGAGGGAATCCCACCTCTTCTTCCCCTGAAAACTCTTACTTCAGGGCAAGAAAATGATTCTTTTATCTGTATGTTTGTATTGCATGTATGTTTAAAAAAGCCCAAACATCTTTGTATCCTCCAGGGCCTCACCACAGAGCACATTTGCAGCGAATTGAGGAATCTGAATATTCTGAAGAACGTTTCTGTTGAATATTCCATCTACATTACCTGTGAGCCTTCACACTTGGCAAATAATGAAATCCACGTTGCTATTGTAAGTATTCCTACAACAGTTTTAAATGTCTTGGTAGTTAATTGCTTAGATTTGTGTGTAACATGTGGATTCCATAAAAATCCTAATGCCTGGCTTTGTCAGCACTTCTCCTGGTTTGCTTTCCATCCCAATTCCCTTGTAGAACGGGGAGGAAATCCTGGTTACACTTGTGTACCTGACAACTACAAGCTGCTAACAACTTAACAGGGGTAGTGAAACACTTCTCTGTTTTATTCCCTTGAGCACTGCTTTTGTGTCTGTATTTTTGTAAACACAGAGAGAAAAATTCTCCAAAAAATTCTCCATCAGTTTCTGCCCAATAGCTGGGTTTCTTTGCTTTTATTTTGGTGTTTAAATGTTAAAAGTACCAAGAGCCTTAACTGATTGTGAGAGGTTTATAAATAGATCACCCACGCATCTCATCTGGCGTTTTGCATTAATTGTGTGACTTCTTCCCTAGTCTGCAGAAGATATAGGGGAAGATGAAAACCCCATCAAAGACATCACAGATAAGATAATTGACCTTGTCAGTAAGCGTGATGGTAACAACACCCTGATTGCTGCTGTAGCTGAAGTCAGAGTGCAGCGGCGCCCGGTTAAAAACAGAACAGGTGAGCTTTTCCATTCCTCCTCTGCTTGTCATTTCCACAGCAGCTTTTCCAAGCTGGTTGAATTTTATCACAGAATATGAGGGAGGGGAAGGGACCTCAAGAAATCATCTAGTCCAATCCCCCTGCCAGAGCAGTAACACCTAGACCAGCTCACACAGGAACTCATCCAGATGGGTTTTGAATGTCTCCAGAGAAGGAGACTCCATACCCTCTCTAGGCAGACTGTTCCACTGTTCTGTCACCCTCACTGTGAAAAAGTTCTTTCTGAGATTTCTGTGGACCCTCCTCTCACTCTTTGAGCTTAGTAGCAACTCTGAGAATCTCTGCTTTTTATCCCACTTAGCTGTGAACAAGAAGGAGGCTTTGCATCAGCATCTTGCTGCTTTAAATTAAAAAATTGACATTCTAAAAATGCTCTAAAAGAGTTTCCTAACCAGTTATAAAGGCAGCTGCTCCTCATAGAATCATAGAATATTTCAGGTTGGAAGTGACCTTAAAGATCATAAAGTTCCAATCCCCCTGCCATGGATCACACTAGATCAGGTTGCTTAATGCCTTGTCCAGCCTGGCATTAAACACTTCCAGAGAGTGGACATCCACAGCCTCTCTGGGCAACCTCTTCCAGTGTTTCACCACCCTCACTGTAAATGATTTCTTTCCTATATTTAGCCTAAATCTCCCCTCTTCCAATTTATATCCATTATTTGTAGTCCTTCCATCACATATCCTATTAAGAAGTCCTACCCCTGCCTTTCTGTAGCCCCCTTCAGGTACTGATAAGTCTCCTCTTCATGGAGAAGGAGGAGGAAAGCTGATGGGGTTGTGCTGCCTGAGAGTTTACTTTTATTTGCCACTGTCCAGGTGGGCTGAGGCAAACATTAAGGTCAGAAAAACCCATTATTTGCTTTGCACACAGCATCAGGCGTGTGCTGGCATCTTAGTGAGAGAGAAATGCCCCCAGTGGGTCTGAAGCCAACTGCCCTCAGGCTGGGAGATGTTCCCTGGGAGCTGTGGAATGAAGCATGACTGGCTGAGTGCACATGAGGAAGAGATTTTCCAGGAGGCTGCAGTTCTGCTTAGTCCTGGGCTCCCTGTGAACGCCCTTTATTATGAAAGAGCAAAGATTATCCTCATGTCACTCTCTCTGGACCCTGGTGTCAAAACAAAGCTTAAAAACTCAAGATTTGTTTTCACTGTGGAGAGGTTTGAGCGAAACAGTTGCTTTTCTGAGGGTTTAACTGCTCTCCTTGTATCCCTTCCAGATTTCTTGGTGCCCTTGCTGAGCTCAGTTTTAACAGTAGCCTGGATCTGCTGCCTGGTCACTGTTTTTTACTGGTGCATCCGAAAGCGCAGGAAGCAGAGCAGCCACACTCACACGGCTTCTGATGACAACACCACCAACAACGTCAGGGAGCAGCTCAACCAGATCAAAAACCCCATCGAGAAGCATGCAGCCAACACTGTCCCCATTAAAGACTACGAAAATAAAAACTCCAAAATCGCCAAAATAAGGACACACAACTCGGAGGTGGAAGAAGACGATATGGACAAACACCAGCAGAAGGCCCGCTTTGCCAAGCAGCCAGCTTATACTTTGGTAGACAGAGACGAAAAACCCCCCAACAGCACCCCCACAAAACACCCAAACTGGACAAATAAACAGGACAACAGAGACTTGGAAAGTGCACAAAGCCTAAATCGCATGGAGTACATCGTATAGCAGACAGCGGGGCCTTGCAGCATCGTGGCAGAGGCACTCCACAGCTCTTCCTAGTTCTTCAAAACCCTGGTGTAATATTTGAGTCTGAGGCTATTCTTTGCTTTAGAATCCCTGTGTTTAATTTAAGTTTTGACAAGCTGGCTTACACTGGCAATGATAGTTGCTGTGGTTGGCTGGGATATACCAAGTGCTGCATTTCACATCTATGCAAAACTAGTCA
>VZTY01030662.1:91942-178100 GCA_013400935.1 Turnix velox | reverse complement strand
GGGGAGGGGATGGGTTGAGGGGAGGGAGGGGGGAGGAAACTTGTCAGCAGTTGCTGGTAAATGAAGAATTTAAAGAGGAAAATGTGTCAAAAATAGAAGTTTGTATAGAAATGTAAATAATTCTTTTTTTTTATTAATCACTGTGTATATTTGATTTATTAACTTAATAATCAAGAGCCTTAAAATATCATTCCTTTTTATTTATATATGTATGTGTTTAGAGTTGAAGGTTTTTTTGATAGCATCGTAAGCTCGTGGCTTCTCTATTTTGAATTTATTTCCTTTGTTACATGTTGCCTATATGCCAAAACCTAAGGTGTTCTAAAATAGTTTATTTTTTAATAGGATGGGCTTTCATGCCTTGATGCTGGGTTTTTTTGTACAATGTCAAAACGTTTGAAAAACACCTTCCATAGTATCACTTTAAGACTATTTGTTAAGTACTGACTGAGGCAGTTAAGAGAATTAGATTAGAACTTTTTTTTTTTGCTGCTTTAGACTTGGAGAAAAAAATAAAAACAAAATAAAAAATGAGTGACAGGCAGATAATCTGCTAAAGAAGCAGTTTAAGGGAACAAAACTGAGCTTATTACTTTATGTAGAGGAAATGTTGAGTGGTTGCATGTAATTAAAAAAAATTATCAAAATTAGCGTGTGAAGTTGGAAACACAGCAAATCTTCTTTTGTAAATTCTGATTTTTTTTTTTTCTCTCTCTTTCTCTCACCATGAATATGTAATACTGAACCACTTGTAGATTTGAATTTTTTGGGTTTTTTTTCTTTTTTTTTCTTTTTTTTTTTTTGTAATCTACTGCATTTAGGGAGTATTCTAATAAGCTAGTTGTTGGATACTTGAACAGTAGAATTGTCCAGTAAGATCACTGTTGTAGGTTTGCCATAGATTCCACTGCCCACCTTAATAAGTGAGGAAATCAAAGTGCTATTACAAATGTTTTAAGATCAAAAAAAAGGCTTCTGAAAACAGCAAATCTCGGTTGGTTAACCAGTTGAGATCATGAAGATACCTTTTGTATTTGTGATATTAGTGTTATATGAAAATGCATCTTTGATGTGTTGTTCCTGGCAATAAATCTTGAAAAGTAATATTTATTAAATTTTTTTGTATGAAAACATAAAACAGCGTGGAGATTATTCAGCTGGGAAGGCTAGAACTGCAAATTAGTTGAGTAAAAACCAGGGGCAGGTGCTGGTTTGGTGTTTCCATTCCCTCCATGTCCCTGATTTTGGTGGAATTGATGTTTTTTTTATGTTAGATAATTGCATGTTCCCCTCTAAACCAAACTAAAGGGGTGTTTTCCTTCTTCTCAGTGACTTTTTGGCTAATTTACTCTTTTTTCCTCCCTGTACTCTTGAGGAGGAGGAGGATGGGACTGGAATTATGCAACACCTTTTACTCCCTGTGGGCCAATGAGCTGCCAGCAGGCAGTAACCAAATTGAAGTTGCTAGGCAAGACCCAAAGTGCTGAGCTGAATGGGAAAGGATCCATAGATTGTCTTGATTCCTAATGGGCAAAAAAAAGTGCTGGGGAAAGCAGAAAATAAAGCTTTTGATCCTGAATTCATGCAGACCCTCCTCTGTGTGTGAGGGGCTGTGTGTAGAAATAAGGGTTAGCTCTTTGATAATCTTATTTTAGCACAATTTCATGATGGGGTTTGTTGTTCAGGTGCTGAAGGAACAATTTAAGAGTGTGGAAGGAATAGAAGTAGAAAAATACTGCAAAAAGAAAAAAAAAGGTGGTATCTTCTACTTCAGCTTAATTCTGTGATGGTTCAGCCTTTTTTATTTGTGATCAATACAAATCCGTGGTATAAACATTGGTGTGATGTGAATCTAATGCCCTGGTGAAGAAATCTGACAGTGAGACATACTCTGTTCTGTACTTTTAAAAAAAGTGGAAAAAAACCCTGGTTTAAAAACTATTTAGTGCTAGTTTTTATTTCTAACTCACTGCAACTAAGATGATGGGATTGGAGCATCTCCCTTATGNCAGACTGCCCAGAGAGGTTGTGGAGTTTCCTTCTCTGGAGATATTCAAAACCCATCTGGATGAGTTCCTGTGTGACCTAGTCTAGGTGTTCCTGCTGGACTAGATGATGTCTTGAGGTCCCTTCCAATCCCTGATACTCATCTGAGAATCATCATTTTGCTGCCTGCTGAATGGAAAGTCTACAAATTAGCTTGAGCTGAGCCATTTCAGTAATTCCCCATCAAACAAATCCCATGAGTATTTATTTCCCCTTTGTTCCTTGACTTCTACTGTCTGCAGTAAAGCCACCCTGTCCTGTTTGGAAAAGCCACTTGGAGATAATGGAATCTTCCACCTGCCTCAGAAGCACAAAGCCAGGTTGTTGCCAGAATGTTCTTCTGCACTTTTAATGTTGAATTTTTTGGGTTTTTTTTCTTTTTCTGTTCATGGTTCACACTTTCAACAGTTCAGAAACCTCCTCCTCCCTCTTCTAAATGCCTGAAACAATTATTTCTGTAGGAACAGATGAGAATCTCCCCCTATTAACCAAATGGNTGCTGAATGGAAAGTCTACAAATTAGCTTGAGCTGAGCCATTTCAGTAATTCCCCATCAAACAAATCCCATGAGTATTTATTTCCCCTTTGTTCCTTGACTTCTACTGTCTGCAGTAAAGCCACCCTGTCCTGTTTGGAAAAGCCACTTGGAGATAATGGAATCTTCCACCTGCCTCAGAAGCACAAAGCCAGGTTGTTGCCAGAATGTTCTTCTGCACTTTTAATGATGAATTTACAATTTTCCCCACATTCTGCTGTTCATGGTTCACACTTTCAACAGTTCAGAAACCTCCTCCTCCCTCTTCTAAATGCTTGAAACAATTATTTCTGTAGGAACAGATGAGAATCTCCCCCTATTAACCAAATGGGAAATAAAACCAGGCCTTTTGCTGGATCGTGTGTTCAAAACCTTTTGTTTTCAAAACTTTGGAACTTCAAAACCTTTGTAAAGAAAGGAAACTTCTATTTAAGGACTTAATAATTTCAGATGGTGACAAAGATATTTAGATCTATGAAGAGGAAAATGTGGGTTCCTCAAGCTTTGTAAGTTGTTAAAAGTCCTGAGCTCAATATTCATTTATTTCTGGTGCTAAAAGCTCTGTCTTTGCCATATTAATGTCTTATTAATGTAGAGTTTCTCTGTCTACAACCTCTTTTTCCCATAGAACTCAGAGTGTTCTAAAATTAGAGCAAAGATGTACAGAAGGGGGGGGAGAGGGAAAGAGAACACTGAGAAATTGCTACAATTCTATTTTTAAGTTCCATCTTCACGTTCTCTGTGGTGGGTTCAAAATTTTACACGTGTGAATTTAACACAGAAAAGAGTCTTCCAAAGCCCAGACCCCAGCCCCAAGCTGGGCACTGCTGCGTGGGGTGTTTTCCATTGTCACCAAAATAAATAGAAACATGCAGCTTTCCCATAGGAATACTGAGGCACAGTGATTTTTGTGGAAATTATGCTTTGCTGGTTTCCCAGTTTACTACTTTGGAATGACAAATTTTCTTTAGTTAAAAGTCTCCTGCTGTTAGTGTGTGTTTGTTCTCTTAAATCCTTATTCCTCTTTAAAAAAATAGGAAAAATTTCTCCCAAGCTTTGCTCCACCCACAGCTGATGGAACCTGTTGTTGCATCTGGGCTTGGTTGAGCTGAAAGCAGCCACATCAAAGCTGCTTCACCTCTGCCTGGAAAGGGCTCTGTCTTATGGAGAGTTAAAAAGAAGGGAAAGGTGCTGATGGTGCACCTTACCTCCATGCTGATGTATTCATGGCACCAGGGGAGAAGAACAGCTACTTTTGTGTTGCTAATGGCATCTTCAAGCCATTCTGCTGATGAAGATGTTCCTTTCCAGAGAAGAACCACTTGTTCTCACTCCAACTGACACTTAATATCATTAGGCAGTTCCCTGCTAGGCTAGAAAATGTACAAGGCTATGCTCTTCCTCACTCCTAGAAGGTTTCACAGCTCAACTCCCCATCTCCCAGGCTTCCCAGCTCTGTTCCAGCCTTCCCAGTTTACCCAGGGATCCTTCTTCCCCGGGAAGCTCCATGTTTTGGTTAGTGTATGCCAAGATGAGAAGTTCTGACAAGGAAAATAACCAAATTCAGCCTTTTTCTCCCCAGAAGATTGTGCAAGATCCCACTCTCCTTTCTAAACAGAGAGAAAACATTAAAGAACAATCAAGAACTTCCTCTTTTCCAGCACTGCCACCAGTGGCCATCACACTTTGCATTTAAAGGCTCATTATTTTTGCCAAAAACCAGGAAAAAAAGAGAGTAAAATAGCTGTGCAACAATTAACTCTGATTTCTGGGGGTGATGAAGAGGAATGGGATGAAGGCTCTGAACTTTATGATCTTTAAGGTCCCTTCCAACCCAAACTATTGGTCTGTTGGCCACCAGATGGAGGATCAGCAGATGCTTTGCCAAGCACTGGGGCACCACTGGTATCAGACAGGGTGTCAAACTGGAGTTACAGCTCAAACCTTCCAGCCCCCACCTTCCCTCTGATGTGCAAATCATTTCCACCAGTCTCTGGAAGAGGGTGGAGAAAGAAATCTCTATTCTTTTCATTCTAGCACCATGAGATCATATTAATATTAAAAAAAGGGCATGCCCAGCTCTAGAATTACAGCTCAAGACACATTTCTTTAAAGATCTGTTGCATGAGTTGAGAAGATTATTATTATTACCTAAAATAAAGAAGCTGGGGAGCTAGATTACCAGTTCCTGTTACCCAGTTACTCTGCCTCAGCTTCACTGAAGGATCCAACTTTGATATAACAGGAGCAAATTGGTGACATTCTCACTCAAAAACATGAATTCTCAGCTCTCATGGGAATAGATTCCCAGCTCTGGAATAATTGAGGTGGCCAGTGAAGGAAGCAGGATGGTGGAGGTTAATTCCCTGGGCATTACATAATTTTCACAACTCTTAGGACTTCTCAGACTAAGCCAACACCAAAAAAAACCAAATCTCCATCTAAAAAGGTCATCTTATTGCCACCATGGAAAGATCATGCACTACCAGGTTTTCATCTAAATTATCTGGAAAAAGTGAACAAGATCTATGTTCAACAAAATCCTTGCACAAGTTGATGAAAGAATTTGCAGCACAAGTTCCTTCACCAGCTTTGCTACACCCTGAAGAAACCGCTCACCCTCAGCACCTCCACAAACACCCAAATAAACATATTCATATTCCTTGCAGGCTGAGTTGGAGAAGTCTTTGATATCCCTGCAATGAAAGGCTTGATGTGCTCCCATTCCTCCTCCCCCCACTATCACCCTCACCTCGGGTTTTTGGATGCTTGTTAAGGCTTATTAGAGAAGAAAAAAAGCACAAAGTAAAGAAATGAGGAGCACCTTTTATTAAAGCTAATTTCTGAGGCTAGCCCACACTTCCCACTGTTGTCTAAAAGAACTCCAAATGCTATTTAGCTGTTTGTTCAAACCTACACCAGGGTATTTTAATACAGCTCCAAACTCTATTTAGGTGTCAGATACTAGATTAGATGTGGAGAGAGTTGGGGCTGTTCAGCCTGGAGAAGGCTGTGGGGAGACCTCACAGTGACCTGAAGTGAGCCTAAAGAGGCTGTTTGCCAGGGCATAGAACAACAGGAGGAGTTTTTAAACTACAGCAGGGCTTAGACAGCAGGAAGTCCCCATATGCAGGCAGCAGTGGGGCTAAGCATTCTCTCCCTGCAGGCTCACAGCATCCACACATACTTAGTTCTGTACATGTACACAGCGACAGTCACACACATCAGCACAGACAGAAACATCCAGCACTCCCACAAATGGCACCAACAACCTCATCCTAGTCCCCTTTATGGATGAAAAAAGGTAAAGATCTGGTAGTGGGGTATGCAGACATGTATGCAATCTGTAGACTTCCAGTAAGTGGCCTGAGACAGTCTTCCCCAAGAGATGGCCCTGGATCCCAGTCTTCTGCGTGCACCTGATTATCCAGCCCAGAATATTTCTCTTCCCACCTATTTTGGTCTTTCACACAGCTCTTAGTCTGAAACCATCACCCGCTCTATCTTCCTGAGCTGTGTCTCCTTCAGAAACAGTTTGGTTTTCCCTAGTTTAGGATACTGACAGAGAAAAATATAGCAGTCCCAGAGTGCCAAACTGCAAACAGTGCTGTTCACTGTTCAGGTATTGCCTTAAAGCAATATCTGGACAAATACCTGCACCTCAGGGTGGGAGAGGATGGGGGATTTTGGTGGCCATGGGTCTGTGTGGGAGGGCAGACACTGGGCTGGGAAAGTGGAGCTGGGGGGAAGCACAGACACCACAGCCCAGAGCTGTCCCTTCTCTGGAGGTGTTTAAGGCCAGGCTGGACAAGGCACTGACCAGCCTGATCTAGTGGGAAGTGTCCCTGCCTATGGCAGGGGGGGTGGAATTTGATGATTTTTAAGGTCCCTTCCAACCCAAACTATTCTATGCTTCTTTACCATGAGGGTGGTGAGGCACTCAACAGGTTGCCCTGAGAGGTCGGCGAGCTCTCCATCCCTGGAGACATTCAAGGCCATGCCTAATAAAACCCTGAGCAACCTAATCTAGTGCAAGATATCCCTGTTCACTGCAGGAGGTTGGACTAGATGACCTCTGAAGGTCCCTTCCAACTCAACGCATTCTATGATTCTATGATTAAAACAGGCAGAGAGGAGATAACCAACTGTAACACACAATCTAGGATTGCCTAAGGATGTTTTACATTCATCTTGTTCAAACTGCAAACAAAAAAATAAATAATTCCTCTTTTTCCTGAAAATAACTCCATTTTTTTGGTAAAAAATCAGTTAGATAATGGTATAAAAATGGCAATTACAACTCAGTCAATGCAATGAACCTGCAAAGTAGAGAGAGGGAGGTTCCCACTGACAAAAGCCTTCAAGAAACCTGCCTGACACCTCATTTGGTCAAAACTTTCTGCAGCAAGGGAAGCTTTGGTCCTTAAGTTTTCCCTATTTGTATAGAAAAGGGTGTTCTAGAAATTATCCAAGCCAAGAGTAACACAAAAATACAGCTGGCCTGTGCTCTAAACCCTGGTGGGCAGAACTACACTTGACACTTATCATCAGAACTGGCACAAATTAACTATTAAGACAGTGAAAAACCTTCCTTCTGGTCCACACCAGGCAAAGGGAGGTTTTACATCAGGCTGCTTCCTCCTTGTAAATAGATATGGAAAAGGCTAGCCTGACTTTTGATGTGTGTTTAAAGACAGAAGTTGAGTAAACAAATGTTTTTAAAAGTACTTTGATGTAGAGAATAATGGAAACGACAGTCTGCACACATTAGAAAATGTTTGCCAAGGAAAGGATTGTTTCACTATCAGCAGACAGCTCAGACTAAATTAACCAGATGATTCATTTAAATAAAAAAAAAGCACCAATAAAAGCCACCAAAATTGTCCAGTTTGGAATAACCAGTGGTTTCTCTTTAAGATAAATATCTATTTGTCAGTGTAAGGTCCACACTGCAGCAGTCCCACATCTGCACATGACTCAGAGAAGTTCAAAGATACTCTGAAAATAAAAAAACCCAAACAAATACAACAAAAAAATCCACTTAAAAAAATTAATCAAAGAATTAGTTTCTGTGCTTCAATGGCAGACTCAGAACAGAACACAGTCTTAAGTATTTATTCCTTCTTGCAGAAGGTATGGTAATACTGCTCTGAAGCAAACTGGTAACACTAAGTCAAGGCCAAGACTTGCAAACTGCTAATTTAGCTCTATTTCCAGCTTCATTAAAAATAAAAAGATAAAAAATTATTTTTTCCTTCAATCTTATTTAGGAAAGTGGGTTTGTGAGTTCAAGAGCATGTCAGAGCAGAGTTGTCCCATGATGTGAGTGCAGGTGGACAGCAGATAAACACAAAGACTGAAAAGACAACCTTGGGCTTAGAGCAGACAGATAACAGAGGACAGTGATACAGCTTGGATGTCACTGTGTCCATATAACATACCCAGAAGATTCTCAAAAGGGAAATTTGTCCATGAAGTAAGACAATTTGAAAGAAAAAATAATTTTGATAATTTTAAAATTATCTTCCCCTGCTATCAGCAAGGCTATAGGAAAGAGCACTGTAAGCAACAGAATCAAATATCCCAAAGGAAAAAATCAAGCATCCTTAGCTATACAGGCAATGATTTTATCTGCCCCAGTCCCTTATCAATGCATGAAATTCATATGTAATGCTGGTATGTTATTCAGTTCAGATTAAAACTAAATTAAAATTATAAAGTTGATCTCGTATGTTATTCAGTTCAGATTAAAACTAAACTGCAATTATAAAGTTGACTTATAAATAAAACAAGCATATGATGATACAATATATATATGAAGGTGCTGTTCTGATTTCTAATAGTCAAATTAAATAGATTTGGAAAGGAGAGAGGCAAGAAGGGAAGCTCCAGAATCCAAAAGTGTGAGCAGTAAAAATCTAGGGCTTACAGGCTCAAGACTATCTGCCCTTGTCACACATACAGCATGTTTTAGAAAAGCAAGCATTAGTCATCCAGAAAACATACACTACAATTTAAATGATTTAAATTATTAAATTATTCTATTTTAGTTAATCTTTTTTTTTTTTTTTTGAAAAATACTCAACTAAATGAGCTTATACTTCTGAAGTCCACTAAAAGGTGCTTTTTTACTCCCTCCCTGATGCAGTATCTCAACAAAAGGCAACAGTAAACAGACCTCAGGCTGTTCTTCCTCCACACCCAGGTTCATCAGCAGCTTCACTTTTGCTTGGGATTAGGCAAGGTATTTCTGCAGAGCCTGAAGACTGAAGAAGCATTAGCTACTGCAAAGCCCTGTGAGAAACAGCAGACAAACAGGCTGAAAGAAAAAAGAGAAAGTGTCTTGTAGCAAACATGCAACATCTGCCTGATTTATGGCAAAAGCAGAAGCTGCTTAGAGCAGGAAGATGCTGCTCAATTGACTGTGTCTTGCTGTCACCTGCTGTGCTGCTCTCAAGATGACCTGGATTATGCTGCTCATCCAGTGCTCATGGATGCGAATCTTCTTAGCCTAAAAGAGTTCATCCAGTCATAACTTTATTTCAGAAGGATTCTTGAAAATTATTTCACATAAAATATCCTTGGCTGCACAGTTTTTTGAAAGACTGATAGGGAAAAAAAATTGCATATAATTTTATTTTAAGCCTTTTTAAAAGCTAACCATGAAATTAAAAGCTACATTTCCATACAAAGCGCTATTAAAAGACATTGTAAAATGAAAAATTACTTCTGTCTTAAAATAAGAAATAACTTGGCTACTGATAACAAAGATAAATAAGTCCTGATTTTGAAGGCTGAATGCATGAAGATGAGCAGGGATTTTTATGTATGTTCAATTTTTACACATCCAGGTGACCACACTTATCATAAGCCAAATCTTCCTTTTCCCAATGACCAAATGGATGATCACTTTTGCTCACAATTTAAACTAAAAAGACAGGGATGTATCAAAACTCCAAGTATTTTGAAACTTTGCTGAAAAGGTGGCCTTAAATTATCAGCAACAGGAAAAACAGGTTAAAAGACTTATTTCAAATAACCCCCATTTGCTTCACTGTTGTAAAGATCACATGAATAAAACCATGAGCTTCCTAACACAGGGAAAGGCTTAATTTTTACTAAAATAAATGATGTGTTAAGAAACAAGCAAAGCACTGAATAAGTGCAGCTGTTAATAGATCAAGAAAGAAGTTGAAACTTTTGCTGTCACCAGCTGATATGACTTTTTAATGGTACTAAAATATACAAAGGGCTAAAATTCTGCTTAGTAAATATTGTTTTATAAGAGATTTTTCATTCTAGCAAGACTACACTGCTTCATACAACATTTCTGCCTAATTCCAAAAGACTTAAGAGAATTATCTTTATTACAGTTCTAAATTACTAGGAAACTTAGCTAACCAAATTTTCGTTAAATGTTCTCCTCTGATTTTGACTTTGCATTTTAATTATTGTTCCATAGTTTGAATTGCTTCCTACGTTTTGAGTCTGCTTTCCAAACATAAATCTGTCTGTCTGTCCATGCCATCAAGGTAGCATTTCAGACTTTATGACTTCTTCAGTCTCCGCAGTTTTAACTTCCTGAGGCCATTTTCAGCTTCTTTTTTCCTTTTTTGGGTGAGTCTCTCTGAAGACACAGGCTGAAGTTCTGCAGAAGGTGACATCTTCTGGGACAACTCCTCAGTGGTCATGCTTGGCTCTATTTTGTTTGTCTGTGCTGTATCATTGCTTGCAGAAAGAGGCCACAAGAGGCTTTTTCCCAAAGCTTGTGACTCTTCATCAGGCCTTGCAGTCTTTGTCACGTCTTGCTTAGAAAACAACCTGGAATTAAGAGAGGTCTTCTCCTCCAGGAATGGATCTAAACAATCATCATTGCATTTACTCACTTCTGCATTGCTAGGAATTAAAGAAGCTGCTTCTAAAGACACTTTTGGCATGAACTTCTCTGCACCACAGCTCTTTTGTTGAGCCCGTGTTATGATCACTTTCTGACTTTGTTTTGGACCCAGCAGTGCTGACTCATAGCTACAAGGGGGGTTCTCACTTA
This sequence comes from Turnix velox, assembly GCA_013400935.1. Lineage (NCBI taxonomy): Eukaryota > Metazoa > Chordata > Aves > Charadriiformes > Turnicidae > Turnix > Turnix velox. Next base: position 167,472 of record VZTY01030662.1, on the reverse strand, counting down.
GAAGACCTGACTTCAGCCACTCCACAGAGTGAGTTTTCTGTTGGCTGCCAACATCATCTGGCTGTCTCTGATTAACATGATTTTCCAGCTCTGAAACAGGAAGCTCCAAGCTGCTCTCAGCTGTATTTGTGCAGTCCTTTAGCTGTCCCATACTCCTACAATTCACTTCAGATGGAGGACTGAGAGAACTTTGACAGTCATTCTCTTTGTTTCCTGTCTGTGAGTCCACTGACTTGCAGCCCTTTCTTATTTGATGTTTGCTTGTGCTGCTTTTCTTTGTTTTTTTCCTTTTCACACTGCAATAAAAAGAAATGATGTTTTTTAAATTAAAAAAAAAAAGAATCTTCACTGCCTTGACCTTCCCTTCTTATAAACTCTTAAACTCCAGGGCAATCCTCTCAGTGCATGTGGAAAAAAGCCCTGTATATATCATATTGACAAGAGCAATGTTTGTCTAGTGTGGGTAACATGAAGTGTTATCCATCTGATTTTCCACTGCAGTAGAGGAACCCTATTTATTAATGACTAAGCCATGAAGGAGTTTGCATCTATTCCAAGAAGCAGAACAGGATTCATTACAGATGCTAAAGGTCACCATTGCATAGGAATATGGAATTCCTTCCCAAACAGTCTAGATAAAATAGTATTTCATAAGCATCTAAATGATTTCAAACCCTTCCCATATATTCACATGGATGTCTAAAGAATAGAGGGGAACAGGCAGGGAGAGGCAGCATGTGTGTGTCTGTGTGAGAGTTTCTGATCTCTATTTTAGAACATTCATCTGGAATTTTTCCCAGGACCATTTCAAAGCGTTAAAGTTAACGACTACTCATCTAATATCAAGCCCATTCATCTGGGAAGGAGTTAGGTAATGGAAGTAGATGATATTCTGAAGGAATTCCAGAAGTAAAACAGAATCACAAGGGAGATGATGGAGTGTCAGTAGATAAGTGCTCCTCAGCAGTGCCTTACCTAGAAATCTAGATCTCATATAGGCTGGAACTATGCAAAATGTAGCTGCCAATATAAGATTTTGAGTTTAAAGATAATAGATTGTCCCATGTGGAGACTGCTTTCTGCTGCCAAACAGTTCCCAGTCAGCAAATCTAACTCTTCAGAAAGGTGTCTCCTCCAAAACAGGCAGAGCTGATGTTTCTTCAAATCTAATCTCATTTCTAGAGACAATACAGATGAGACACCACAGGTGAAAAGAAAAGCTGCCAGGGCTCACACAGCAAGTCTCTGATTCCACAGCTCATTGAGATGGAAGATTACACAAATAAGAGAGCATCCTGGTACAGCAGAGAACCAGTAAGATCTCCAGCTGACCAATTAACCCTTTTCATCCACTACACAAGGGACACTCTTTAATCATGAACAACGATCTAGACCAACATGGTGGGACACTGCAGATTCTCAAAATGAACAAAAACTATACTCCATAGTGATTTTCACTAGATAACACCATGTTTATTTTGGCTCAGAGCTTAATATAAGGAAAAAACACCCTGGTTTTATTCTGCCTAGCACTATGTGAGATATCTGTGTGGATTGTAATAGTGTTTTTCCCTTGAAAAACAACGTTGATACTTTTCACAGAATCACAGAATATCAGGGATTGGAAGGGACCTCAAGAGATCATCTAGTCCAGTCCCCCTGCCAGAGCAGAAACACCTAGATCAGGTCACATAGGAACATGTCTAGATGGATTTTGAATGTCTCCAGAGAAGAAGACTCCGCAGTTTCTTTGGGCAGTCTGTTCCAGTGCTTAACCACACTAGAGTAAATAAGCTAAGTACTCCTTTAGTAATTTTAAATCTTTTGTAAAATATTTCAGGTTCTTAGTAACTTTATGACATTGACTAGCTTCCATTTACCCAAATTTTACTAGATTAAGAAATTCACACCTTAGAAAAAATAGTGACATACATTTTTTTCAAGATGTCTTGCTTTATCTGCTCATGCAGACTAATCTTAGGCTTCTTGTTCACAGCAGACTCAGTAAAATATTCAGACGTCCCACTGGAAAGTTCTTCTTTCTGCTCCAAGAGAAAACACAGGTTTAAAACATCAAGCTATGCTTATTCATCAGAAAACTCCATTTCTAATCCTAAGACTTACAGATGTTCTTTATTATTTTGATCCGAGCAGTCTAAGAGAAACAGAATTGTTTTTTAAACTTTTTTAATATTTGGTAGTCTAGTCAGTTCCCTCCCCTTTCAGGCTCCCAACCAACATATTTCATATGCTAAAACACACCGCAAACAAACAAGACTTAGAGATGTAAAGGATGGAGCTTTCCAAACCCTCTGAGGAAACTGTTGGCAAATATTTGACATCTTTGTGGCTCAAACTGTGACAAATGCCAGGAATCTCTTCTTGCAGACAGGAGCATGTTTGTCAGGTTTTTTTTTTTTTTCCTGAAGAGACTGACTGGCGCAGCAGTCTATACACTTATTCTCCCAAGAATTCCCATAATTTTCCATCCTTTACCCAAAAAATATACAGGGTGTTATTTGCTCATTTGAAGAAAGAAAGGGTTAAAAGTTTTAATACTAACATTCAAACACTCTACAGCTTGTAGTGGTTGGCGACTGCAGGACAACAAGGGAATTCTTTCTGGTCTCAGCTAACAGCAGCTCCATGGTTTTTATATAATATGAGATTGGAGCAAGAGGGAGGGAAGGAAAATGCTCTTTTTCTTCAAGCTGTGAGCATTTCCTTTCACAATGAAACAATCTCAATGAGAGAAGGGCTATTTGCTGACTTCACTATACTTCAAAAACGTATTATCTCAGAGGGTATGGAGGGGGGAAAAGAAAAAAAATCTGTCAAAGTCAAGAAGAGAAGAGCCTTTATGCATCTCCTTCTCTTTGATAGCATTTTTCTTCAGCAGACTGCATGGTGCAACTTCTAACTGGGGTTCAGCAAATATAGGAAGCACTTATTCCTACTGCTTCTTACCCTACATGGTGAAACCAGAACAACTGGAGCCCTAAAGAACTGAAGAAAGCAGAGAGGGACTACAAGAGACACCAGGCCAGAGCATGGACATGACACTAGTGCTGCCTGGAACCTCTCAGGAACCTACAGGAGATGAAGTTCTGCCCATTTTTACTTATATTTTAAAGGAGAGGGAGTTAACCTCACCACTTCTTCCAGAAGAATAAACCAGCTTCCTGCTTTGGAAGCAGAAAGAGAAGAGTCAAGCAAAGAAATAAAGCCCTTTTGACAGTTTAAAAAACTACAGCTGTTCTGAGCCTTCCTTTCAGAAGCAAATTATGCGAACATATGTGTGCGTAATGCCTGGAGTTCTGTCCACTAGTGGTGCAACATGTGTTTACAGCAAAAAACAGGAGACATACATGCAATAATGTGATTTCAACCTCAGAAATCAAGCCTGACTAGTTTAATCTGAGGGATTAATTGCTGCTTCTGTTCTTGTCAGAGGTAGGGACTCTCCTAATTTGACCAAGTAATATTTTGTAAAATACTAAAGAAGGAAATATTAAGAGACTCAAGAGCTTTGCCAATTTGAAAATGCAGGCTCTTAACTGTAAAATCTGTAGAAACAATTCTGTTTTCCAGTAACATTCACACAACTCAGGCTGGAGGATCTTGCACAATCACACTGCATCAACGCAGTGGGAGAGCTCTCAGCTGGAAGAGAGAAGCATTTGAATTTCTGTTTTATGGTCACTTTTAAGGCTAATTCTATCAAGCCTTCTTCAGTCCTTGATATGGAAGACCCATATCACAAGTTTGCTACAGCACTTCCTGTAGGTGTGGTGAGGAATGCATGTGAACCACCGCTGTGAACAAAATACAGAGGAGGATTGGGGACAGTTCCTGTCTACACGTAGTCAGTGCTGCAAATAAGCAATAAAACCTCAGCTCTGACTTGCAGCTGACTACAAACAGTGTATGATGGTTGCCTGGAGTGTAGTGTCACATCATGGTGTGAAGAACAGACCCTGGAGAGAGGCAAAGATAGTGAAGTTGAGTCAGACTGGAGTTAATGGTCCAGAGTTGAAGGGCTAACACATTCCCTCCCTAAGCCATGGTCAACCTTTTGTTTTGTTTTCATTTAACTTATCGCTCAAAGCCGTGACAGAAAAGGGTTAAGGCATTAAACAAAATTTTAAAAATCAAAATGATTTATATGTGAAACACTTCTGAACATGCCCTCTAAGTACAGTAGATTTTCCCCTTGGAACCACACCCTGTAAGTGCTGTATTTTGAGAGCTGAACAATTAACATAAGGCATATGAGTCAGGCTTTGAAAGACTCTGTGGGAACCAGAGAGCCTTTTGCTATTAGGAGTGATGTAAACTCCCTAAGGCTGGAATAAGTCCACAATAGAAGGCAGAGAGAGTCATAAATAACAACAATGGGCACTCCATATACTACTAAGACACCAGCCATTATTGGTGATACGTCCTTTATTTTCTTTATTAGACTTAATAATTTTAGTTAATTAAAAAAAATAAAAAAACCCCCATCGTCTGTTTTGGGAATACTATTTATTTCCTATGGGAACTTCGGGGCTTGTTTAAGAAAGAAAAATAGCTAATCTGCTCTCATCCTGTCTAGTAATCCCAAATTCCTTTTAGGCAGTGAAATAATTAAAGAAAAATATTCCAGGCATAAAGGGGAGGACAGCAGAAGCAGACATCATATAAACAATGACACTGTGACAGAGAAAAACGTCAAAGAACCGCCAGACTTGTGACTTGAGTCTGAAAGAGCTGCAGGGAGTGGGACTGCTGCTAACAAATTAAAACCACATTTCTTGGCAAATTGTTAAAGACAGACATATTTACATTTGTATAGAGACTGGGTGGGCACAAAAGATTAAAATGATTCTTTAGCCCTTGAACTGCCAAGTTCTATTAGAAATATGTGCTTTTAAAAAATCCTGGAGTGATGCTCACTCCTATTTGCCACAAAAAACTCAGCAAAGAAGGGGATGCAGAAATGAAGCTTACAGAGTTTTGCTACCTTAACCTGCACAAAATCCTGGCTTCACAGAATCTAAGAGCTTTAGATATAAAAATATCCAAGAATCTAAAAGCCTAGATATAAAAAAAAAATGTAGGGAATAAAAAACTCTACTAAGACCTACAGAGAAACTTGATTGTTAGACACACAGTATCCTTGCCTTGAGGCTTATCAAATTGTAAATAATTCTCTCAATTTCTTAGCTTACAATCTCACTCAAAATGAGAAAGAAACCCTCAAAACCACAAAAGTGGTAACTGCCATCTGCAGCCCCCTCCAGGGCTGCAGGATTCAGTCATACAGCATTAAATACTTGTAAGAGAAGTACTGATGTGCACTAGGGAAGAATCCTTACAACTCATTATCCTTAATAAGACTGAAAAGTTTAGCTTTTTCAGCCTGATAACAGTCAAACAAATATTGATTGGGGTTTTTTTTTTTGGGTGTTGGTTTGGTTTTTTTTCTTTTCAGTCTACGGTTTGGGATGCTGGGCTGAAAGATTTATGAAGTGAGCAATGCTGCCCCCTTCTCATACAGTTTCATAGTTTCTAGTAGCAATGCAGTAACAATAAAGGATAATAAAGATCTTGTCTGGTTAAAAACTAAAAAACAACCAAAACAAACCCACAGAAACAGAATAATCTCCACAACACATTGTTTCTCAATGCATTTATCAATGTGACTCAACTTGCTCATCAAAAAATACTTAGCAGAAAACATCTATGGCTCCAATAAATCAGATTTAGAATCAGAGTGACATTCAGGAGGGGACTCTGAATACAACAAAGTAGACAAAGCAATAAAGTTTAATTTCAGGCATACACAAATGTATAAAACTAAAATCTGTAAGAAATCCGACAGAAACATAATATGGGGGAGCCTGAAATTACAGGATTCCACTTCATGTCCCCCACAGTGCTATCATCAGTTCAACCATCTAAGATAGCCTTTCGGTTTCACAACTTTTCTAATAGATGAATGGCAGAGAGTTCAGACACAACTTTTCCAATCTGATAAGCAGAAAAGGGTTCCTAGAGCAAGTAAGGAGGCTCATCAGTGAAGGATGGATCAGATACTATCATCTAACTGATAGCTAACTGACAAAGACAGGACTTTGGGTTTAGCCTTCTGCCTTCTCCTATCCCACATGAAGGAAATGCTCCTCACAATTTTGCAATGCAAATTTTTCAGCATTGCCAATGAATGCATCTGCCCTAGAAATTCTACTTAGGAACTCTAACCACATCATAAAACATTCACAGAAGCTTGGCAAGTACAGAAATGCAACTTATTCTCAATTTGAAATCTAGTTCCCTGATTGGATCTGTGGAATATTGCTCTACATTTTAAAATGGACTGTCCTGCTGCATATGTCCAGTAAATTCCAGTAAAAAACATTAGCAATCAATTCATGTTACTTATGGGAATACTGATTTTTCATTCAAAATTGGTATTCTTAAGGAATGCCGGTGGTTTTTAAAAAAAAAATCATTCTTTTCAAGAGTGAAATCAGAGGAACAAGCAGACAGAAGTCCAGTGAGGAGCAGAACTATGCAACCTATTCATGACTCAGAAAGCAAAATTAACTCTTGGATTAGTGCAGTGTTCATTACCTGCTACAAAAATACATTTTGATTCAACACCATGGATCTTAACTGTTAAGCTCTTGTTTGTCAGGGGTCCCTAAGGTTTGTGCTATTGAATCCAAGAGCTGGCCCACTCTGTTACAAGTCCTTGTGATGCACATTCCACTTTCTCAAAATACAAGGTGTGAACTCAGGTTTCTCACTCTATACATAAGTCCTGGCAATTCCAAACACTCCATAGGTCCCTAAAGAATCATCAAATTACCTTCAAGCTTCCATGAGAAAAATGCCTTCTAGCTTTTGAAGTCTTTTGTTTAGATTTTAATCGTGTTTTACATCTAGCAAGAATCCCAGAGTGTTTTGAAGGTAGGAAATTCAGAGCTCTGTAGATTTGCATTAGAGTGCTTGCTAAGTAAAAGAAAATAGCTAAATTCCTAATAAGCTGTAAATGGAATAAAACAAATAAGGTGCACAGGAGGCTTTTAAAAAATTGATACACATCTGTAACCCAAGTAGCCAGGACATACAAAATGCTTTCTAAAGCTATAGAAAGTGCTCTTGACACAAACTATTTATTTACATCCAGAGAAGCACGTGATACAGGCTGAGTGTACTTGCTTGAAGGCAAAAAAGAGTTAGAATTAATGTTAAGTAATTGAAGTTATTAATCATTCTGATTTTATATACCATTGCTACCAGACTCCTATCTTCTCAGAGAAAGTGCCCACTGATAAGAAAAAAAGCAGCTTTTCAATCAAAACAATTTCTCTGAGTGACAGTAAAGAGTAATAAAATCATAGAATCACAGAGTTGGACCTTCTAAGGTCTAACCCCCCTAGAAAGCAGGGACAAAAAAAAGTATATTAATGCTGAATTTTCTTTATTTACAAAATCAATGTCTTAAAAGTTTGCACTTTTTGGCTAGTTTTTACCATCAGTTTTAAGTTTCCTGCCTCCAGTAGTTATAAAAGAAGACATGCAAATGAGATAGATGTGTTTTACACTTTAAAGACTTTAAAGTTAGCAATTTTACATGGAGCTTGAACTTTTTACCCAACTTAAAAGCTATGAGGGATGAATCTCCTGCTAATGGTCCTATGAGTATCTGATAAAGAAAGGCACTCCTGTTATCCTGTACTACTGATAAAGTAGACTGATAAAGATTTTATCAATCTGAGATGAGGATCCATTATCAGGCAACCAAATCTAAATGTGTATCAGAATCAATCAGCACAGATCCTTAAACACTTAACAGTAATACCATAGTAAAATTTGTATTTATCCTTCCAAGTGAGGCATGAGTTATATGACATAACAGAACACTACTTGGAATAGACTATGTATACAATGATACAATTCATATCCTTTTGATTCTTGCAGAAAAAATATTGAATAGAATTTTTAAAAACTTTAAAGAAAATAACTGTTGTCTTTAAACAATCACAAGCAAGTTTAACAGACAAAGAAGATCTTGGAAAGAATAACTAATATTCTCAATCTTGAGCTTAAATAAAAGTAAAATACATAAAACAAGAAGAATTGCACGGCCCAGGAGATAATTACTGTTCAACAATTTAGTCAATATTTTGGATTGATTGCCAAAGCAAAGGCCACTAACCCCAAAGCCCCCAAACTGTACAAAAAGCTCATGAACTTTACCATTACATATTTCATCCAGCTTAATTTTCAGCCAAGTAATGAAATACCTATTAGTCAAAATCTATTTCTCCTAAAGGCAGAAGGATGGATTGCTCTTCAAAATAATTGCAAAAATATATATTCTTTGTCCAAGAGAAATATAGAGAACTATTACCATCAAGACCTGAAGTTACTGAAATCTTTTTAATTCCCAGAATTATCAAAATCTCACAGAATAAAGCTTTAGCTCCCTGTAGCTTTCAACACTACTACTACCAGTCTTCCACCCTGCACCTCTGCTGGAGTTGCTTGTTTTCCCAGTTTTTGCAGAGAGGAGAGGAAAGAACATCATTGAGTGCAAAGTCCAGAATCTCAGCTCAAATATGAATTAACCACCTGCAGAAGCTGTGACAGCAAAAGACTGAGTAGGGAAAGGAAAATGAGGGAGGTGAAGGGATGATGAGAGATGATAATATCTTAAACAACCACAAGAGTTTGACAAATGAGATCTTGTGAAGGCTAAGTAGTTATATTTAAATCAACAAGATCACTCATATATAAGAGAAAACTACCAAAATTAGTGAAAGATTACTCAATTTGTCCCTACTTTTTTAGGATTGCTTCACACAGAAACCATTTTATGGGTTTAATAATTTATACTGCAGTTACAGGACCTTTTATGCTATCCTTCATCTGGATTTTGCACAATGAGGCACATAATCTTTTATTGAAGATGAATTCAACTTACTTATTGGCTTTAAAGCAATTTAAGTATTAATTTTGTTTCATTCAATATATGCTCTTCAGATAAATAACAAGGTGGAACAAAGATTTTCAGGTCAGTTCCTCACAGCACTTTCTTGGCCTTTTTCCAGAGACTGTAGAGTTAACTCACTCGGCAGTATTTGCATGAATGCTGTAATTGCTCTTTTCAGTAAAAATGCTGTGCATTTATCAACAGATGATTTTCATTTACAATTCTAATGTTCCTCTCCCTCCACAAGGTTTCTCTAAAAAGTCTCCCCAAGCCTTCTCCAGTCTTGGCTAATTGAAATAATTGTGTCAGATTTCATTTCATCATTTGTCCACTGCTCTGGCTCATTAATACAACACAAACAGCAGACAGCTATTAGACTTTTGCCATGCAGAAAATAAATCAGTCAGTTTGTAAGCTATAAGAAGAAACTAAGACAAGTTCAGACAAATCTCACTGAGGCAATTCACAGCCTTCTGGCTCTCAGGTATCCTCCCTCCTCTCCTGCAGGGCTGGCAGAATGGAGCACACACACATGCCCCAGCTGCTCCCACCCACAATTCAATGCTCCAGCTTAAAAATCAGGGAAGTTTGGTTTGCCTGAATCTATGAGGCTGTGATACACAGCAAGATGAGATCCAGGCACTCAGCCCTTTTGGCAAACTCAGCTATAGGAGTGGTAATCTCCAAGGAGAAGAGGCAGACAGCTGGGACAAAAGGGAATAGTGTAAAACTGCCGAAGCATTCTTCTTTATGACCAAGTCAAGGACCTTAGAATCATTGCTTTGCAATGTAGTTTCTCAGAGGCAGCAGTTTTATGATTCAAGTTAATTTATAACTATCTTGATATTGAAAGGGAAATCTCACCCTTATCCAACACATGGGCCTGCCAAGTCTCTACATCAACACTAGAGTTTATGCAGCCACGCAGTAAGAGCCTGACCTAAGGCATCCAGCTGAAAAATAACCATGCAAACAAAAAAAAAACAACCCAAACAAACCAAAAACCTCCTTGTTTCCAGAGGGTTCAATGAATTAACTGTCAGATAATGAGAACACAAGTGCATGTCTAAGGAAAGAGAAGGTAGGAGGAAGTTTGTGGTTTCAGTGTCATCAGTCTTGCATCAGTTTGAGTAGAATACAAAGGATGAATAGGAAAAGGGGACAAAAATTCAGGTGCCAAAAGGGAAAATTCAAAGAGAAAAGCAATTCTTCAGTCTGTTCTACTACATGGCATTCAGATGGGGATCATCAATCTGCAGTTTCCCCTCTCTATCTTTCAGAAAAAAAAAGTGAACTCTGTTCACACAGTTACCAAACTATAGCTATATACCAATTTAATCTTCCAGCTATATTCTCACTTTCTGAAAATATATAAAAACTAGATTTTATGAAATTTAAAAAATGATAATGAAATAAAAACCTAACAAGACACATATTGCAAAAAATCTAACATTAATGTGTGTTTCAGATGTTACTTCAACCAGCTACAAACCAAAGTGGTTGTGTTCTCTTCATCCAAATCCTAGCTGTCTGCTCCTGCAACATTTTTTGTGTCACACTTGGCAACTGCAAGGGTACAGAATGAGTTGGTTAAGGGAACTGACACGAGGGGAAAAATAATCCTCCAATAAAAAAAAAAGAGGAACTTCAGGAATAAATAGTCAATGAAGTCAATGAACTAATTCATTCTCAGCTGAAGAATCACTTGGTCCATTGTAACCAGAGAGGAAAGGAATATATAGCTGGAACTAGAGGGGATATGGAGTGACCTTTTCAGCAGCAGCCCACTATTACAGCAGTTTAACTGTGATCTTATATAGATATATATACACATAGTTCCATGCCAACATTAGTGCTTATACAGTTTGAATTGTGCAATTGCATTTCATGGTATTTCCTTCTTCCCCTACCCAATCTGATAGCACTTAACAATAAAGTATTTAAGATAACTATATTCCACAGAAAGTGTTCTCCTAATCTTTACAAATTGCTATCTGAAAAAAGTTTTCATTCTACCTTTCATTCTGTTTCAGCAACAGACACTCTAGTGTGAAGTGGTCTCTTAATTAGTTATGTTTTCATGAAAGAACCAAAAGCCTCTTCCCAGCATAATGAAAATCCAAACAAATCCTGTTACAGACACTCTTATAATACAAATTTTAGAAAGAGAACTGTCTCATGTACCTGAAGTATGTTACAATGACACCATTTATAAAACCAGACACGTGTGAACATGATTAAATAGCATGATTCTACTTCTCTGTTGGATATTTAATAAGCAGTGGGCATATTTTCAGCAATTTTTCTCCTTCTATGTAGGTTTTTCATTTGGTTGTTTCTTTAAGAATAATATCCTGGCTGGAATTTTTTTTTTCTGTTATAAACTACTCTGAAACCTAACAGGGCTCAGTGGAAACTAAGAGATCTTTTTAATCAAGATAGGCACTCCTAATCCTCACCTTCTTTTCTGATTTCACATGAATTGTGATTTCAAATTTCCACTTTGAAATCATCATTAGCTTAACTTCCTTCATGCTTTCCCTGTAACTGCTTCCTCTTATACATTTTATTATGAAGCCAATGTGGTTATCAATGAATACTCCATTGTTAGCACATTTCCAAAAGCTCACAAGCCTCCAAATAAGCCTTCCACCCATTTCCATTCCCACTGTTTATTCAGATAATTCATTTTCAATTTTCCATTCTAGCTCTCTACATAATCATCATCAAGAAAATGTCATCATTGACAAAGTTGACTAATCTCTCCACAGCTCTTACATATTTCCCTGGGTTTCCTCTTTTGCCACGTTCCCAAAATTGTCTTCTTTTTCAAGATAAAACTATTCAAGATAACATAGTTTGGCAAAACAGAAAACAATAACTATATGTTTAAAGCCAGTGTTAATCAGACAGGCTATTTTTCCATCTTTGCTTTAAGACTCACAATTTTATTACTGTTCCTTCAATACAGCAAGTTCTTTGAGAAATTTTTGAAGACATTTCCCTTCTTCCAAAATGATTATTACTGCCTGTCGCCTGATTTTTAGATATCACACTGGGAACAGCTGCTTCCAAATAGGTTTTATAAAACAGAAAATTATATATGAATAGATTTTTCTTCTATTTCATTACAGCTTTACCCTTAGAAGCACTCTCAGATCTTTTATTATCTTGTGTTTTAAGCTGATTTGTCAGACTGTTTAAGCCACCTTCTTCCTTGGTTTTACAAGATGCATCACAAAAGGCTTCAAATTGCTTCCTTCAGCAATCAATGCTAAGGGTTGTGCTTGTGAATATCTCAAAAGCAATCTCATTATGATCTGTTGCAAGATGTAGGATCTAAGAATTTAATTTCATATCTGGCTACATCCCTCGAAACTCCTGGCTTAATCATATTCTATTTCAGAGATACAGAGCAGCTGCCTAAAAAGAATAAGGTGCCGAAGACTGGTAAAGAGAAATGCATCAGGCTCACATTAAACTTGTTCCAAGGTTTGGGAAAGCAGAGCATTAAGCCTGACTGGCCTTGGTGGAGATGGGGAATGAAAGCTTGACCCAAACTGTATACCAAAATAAAAGCAGTTAAAAATAATAATAATTAAAAAAAAAAAAGTTGTGAAGTCTTGACTAAGAATCACAAAGACATGAAGCAACATTGAAAAAGTGACAAAGTCTCCATTAATGTACAGTCAATCAGACTCATAAAACACAGAGAGGGCCTCCAAACCAAGGGTGTGAGCTGATTAAAATTCTAAAAGGACTCGCATGCAACATTATGAAATTATTTAAACCTAAACAACATACAGAGGAAAACAAAACATATGCCTCATTTTTAGCCCATGACAGAATACACTGGAGTATATCAACTGAAAGGTCTTCTGGGTGGTCTTTTGCACTTTAAGTTTTTTAGAGTTTAGGCTAACTCACAGCTTAATTGCCTAGAGAAAAGTATGCACACGAAGTGCAGATCCTTGGCCTTTAATTCTGGAGTGCCAAAATCTCAAAATTACCTCTCACTGGCAATTAAACACCCCTTTGGTTGGCTCAGTGCTGACCTAAAGAATATGACAAAGTTACTACTAGTGTGCTGTAGAAATTCTGGATCAGTACTTGAAGGCAGAAAGGCAAGAATTAAAAAGTTAGCTAAAAAATTTCCATAGAGTCTGTTAACATCTTACTAGTTCTTCAAATGAGGAAAGATGATTTGAGGATAGTTACTCTTATGGTCTTCTACCAACATAGTACCCTGGCTGTTCCATACAGTTTCAAACACATCTATTGCAAGTAAACTAACTTCCAAGCCTTTAATTATTGCTTCCAACCTAGATGACTATGACACTACTTATGTGATGATCTCAGCAAGAGATCTATTTATTTTAAAACATTTAAATGTTTTAAATCTTTAAATTTAAATCACTTTTTAAACAACAGAGAGATTTCACAGATAGCAACTAAATATTGAAAAAGTCAAGCTAAAGTGTATCATACTTCTGATTTTCTTTCTTCTTCCTATGCAAAATCACATGAAAGAAACTAATGAAAACTTCTCATCCATTGCATAAATTAAAAATATCAAAGGGGAGAATTGGATCTCTTGTAATTATTTCTCAGTCAAAATGCAAAAATAGGATTTTCTGCTTAAAGCATCCAAGCAGTCCTCAAGACAGTGCTAAGAAAGTAATAGCTTTCAAGGCAGTAAAGTATTTGAAAGCAGTTATGATTTTTTTTCCTGAAGGAAAAATTAGTCTGATCCTTTAACATTTAAGGATACTTACCAATGTAGGAATAGAGAATAAAAATACACATTTTCTCTAAAAAATAAAGACACCTTGCTTGATATTAATAAAATAGTAAAATGAATGAACAGATTAAAGAGTCAAATATACTTCAAAATATCTAAAATAAAGGACTATGTGTGTAATTTTGACTCTAGGTGAGCACAAATGAATCTGCCTGCAATACAGCAACAACCTGGAGCAATATGAGCTCTTCTGAGACAACCAGAAGTAAACTCCGGCATAAAATTCATAAGTCTTTGACCTTGATAAAGCAGTCAGGATGAAATACTAAAGCAGAAACTATTATGATATTTAACTGCACACCAGTGCCGTTTACTCCATAACTATTTCTTTGATTTTTGATTTTTTTTTACAGAATAAGTACAGACAAAAACATAGAAGAAGGCCACAGACACTAAAAACTGTGCCACTATAACTTTGGAAATTTTACACAGACAAAATATAAAGAAAAAAAAGATCCTTAAACCAAGGTGTAAAAATCATACCTAACTTTCTAAACATGTGTCCTTTGTCTTTGAGACTTACATTGGTCAGAAAATGCTTCTGAAAATTTCCTTCTTTGTTTCAAAGTCACTTAAGGATCTCTTCTTAAATACTTTGGCCCAACTATTAATGTGACTTTCTGTTTTGAAGATGACAGTTTCAAATACCTTAATAACTCTGACTATAAATATATATATTTATAAACATTTGCCTTACTATCATAAAATAAAGCAGAAAATTGACAGAACAGTTTTGTACATACCAACACACCATTTTCACACATCCAAACACTTGGATCAAATTCAAGTTTACTGACACAAACTATAAATCTCTCTGGAAACACACGAAGCTCTATTAAAAAAAAAGAATTGAAAAGATTACAAGAAATAGATGCTTGGTAAAAAAAAAAAATCTATGAAAACATATACATGTTAGTTTAGTAAACAATTTCCTTTTAAAATTGCATACTAACCCACTTCATGCACTCTACCAGTTTCTTCAATGTTATAACCCTGCCCTTGTTTTGCTTTTCAAAACCATTAAAAAAATTAAACAGTAACTCAGAGCAAGTTTAGTTCCCAAGGGGATAGTCATGGCTGCAAAATAGTCCACCTGCATCTCCAGATAAAAATACCCAACAGAACCAACAATCAAACAATTTAACAATTATGTGTTTTGTGCTATTCTGGTGATGAGTCTTTTTATCACAAAAGCTGTAAATCACCTTTGTAATAAAGCACAACACATTCAGTAAGGACTTGGAATAAAAACTCAGCATAAGTTTTTCAAACTCTGACTATGGTGATCATTGAAATCATTAAACAAATTGGTTAACTATTGTTGAATTATGTTTTACTCGAGATCACATAGTTTGTTGTGAACACAACAAAGTTTCCATTTTCTAAGGAATTAAAATATTGAAGAATTAGAATACACCAAAGCCTGACTCAATACCTAACCAATGCTATGAAATAAAGTATAATTATTATTTTTTTTATTTTACCTTAAGTTTAATTCCATATTAGTATCTTCCCATTTTCAGCTCAATTTATTTTGGTGGTGGTTTTTTATTTGGTTTGGCTTTTTATAATGACAGTTACTAATTTTTAAGATTGGTTATACTTCAAAAGCAAGCCACAGCGTCCTATTTTCTGGAAGGAACAAGGTATCCAGAAAAAAACACAAGGTTGGCATCACATTTGTTTTTCATAGAATGAGGAATTGAGAATAGGCATGATATGAAATGAGGTAATCCATACAGGTTACCTTCATACATGTACTGCTCCTTCACCAACAGCATGCGTCCACCCACATTTGCAAATCTGAATGCTTAGTAGCATTGACTTTTCTAGGGTCATTACAATGAAAGATGGGGATGATGAAATGGATTAGTTCTGCCATTGGTTGAAAAAGCATGCACAGATACCTCAGATGCATCTATATTGGCAGCTTGTCAAGCTGATATAACTTGATAATGAATATGAGACTTTCATAAATCTCAACTGTTAGCACAAGGCAGTATTCCTGCTGTACCTTATGTCCAGACTATCATTTCTCTGCTTGTGGCCTCAAAACCTAAAGAACCTCTCAAAAAGTCTAGTAAATTAGCTTTCAAGCTGCAGTCTGTAGACAGCTTCTAAATTGGCTACAAAAGAAAAGCTGGATATCTGTTACAAGGACTGAATTTGTTGTGTGAAGTTCCAATAATAATCTCCTTAGTAAGTCTAGATATTGAGTGAGCATCAGAAATAAATTTTATAGCACACAAGATTCTTCTTCTGTTGTGCTCAGTGGTTTTTTTTATTTCTGAAGTACTAGATGCATCTTGCAGTAATAGGTGTGTCTTCTCTTTGGAAGATATGTACTTATTTTGCTACTTACTGGGACCAAAATCCAGCAAAATTAATGTTTTTTCTCATTAAGAACTCCATGTGAAGCAAAATTTTGACTGCAGCAACAGAACCTTTCCTTTTTGGCTGCAGAAGTAGGGAAAATTCATTCCAGTTAGACATTTGTATTGTTCCATTTTACAAAAATCTCACTTGCTGACTAAAATAAAAGCATCCTTAGGTATAGACAGATGCTTAAAACCAGTCCAAATTTAATACTAAGAAACCAAAACTGACATACCAATGCAGACACATTGCTATTCTAATCTATTCCTCCAGGAGGCTGGGAGAACAACTTTGATGAAATGTTTAAAATAAACACTCCAAAGTCTTCAACTAATACAGACTTAAAAACCCAACTAATTGGCATTTGAAGAGAGATTTATGAATATAAAGATTTCCTATTCAAATAAGAATTTTTTTTAAATACCCATTAGAGTATTTAACATACTCAACACAAGCTCCTAACACAAAGGGCAGTGATCCTTATAACTCCTTTTTAATGCTGGTGGTGGGACAGAATTGATATCACTTCCTTCCACTGCATCTTGGCTTAAGAAAACATGAAAGAAGATGTGGTCCAATGACATCACCTATGAACAGATTTTATAGCACTGAGGTGAATGAAAGCATTTTTGCTTGCAGACACTTGCACTGTGCAGTTGATGTCAAAAGACACTCAAGCAATAATGAAGTGATTCATCCTGCAACCTCTGGTTGATTCACCCTGCAGAGACTCAGTAAAATTGCTGAGTCTCATCATGCTTACTGAATTTGGTGTGGCTTAGCTGATTACCCTAGGGCAAGATATACAGAATTAAAGATTTTTTTTTTTTAAATCCATCATATGTTAAGAAAAACTTGTGACTTTTTACAAAACATCTGAGGAAAAAAGACAAAAATAAATCAAACTTTGAATGAAATCTTGGTTTAGATAACAAAAATCTGACCAAGTTTATATTCCCTAGTTTATGTTCCCTTTTTTCCTTCCAGAAATGCAACATTGTAAGCAACACTATTAAAAAAAAAAAGATTTCTTACCACGATAACGTTTCCCTACAGCACAACGGAGATTAACCCATCTCTTCATAAAGTAGGCAGTAATGTGAAAATTCTTGGCTGCAAGATAAAACAAAGAAATGATAATAAGTGTGAGGGTATCTTGGGCATCCAGGTCTCTTTGCACTGCACACCTGCAAGGACAGGATTGAGGGAAAGCAAGAGTTCAAGAATACAAAAGAAAAGATAACTTTAAAGTAATGTACTTAAAAAGAAACTGCTCACATTAGAACTTCAAGAAATCAGGATCTGAAAGAGGGGAAAAATCTACACAAATCACTAACCACTAAATCAATTAATTGATCAGAGGTGTAATCCCATTAATAGACTAGCGTCTATATGAAGGCTAAAAAATGCCTAGAAACAAACATGAAAGGTCTTAATTATCTTCAGCATGAATGAAGTGAGAAAAGTATATATTTATCCTTCTCAATATCTACAAGTAGACAGAGCCTGGTTGACCCAGCAGATACCTGCAATGTGCACAGAGTTCCTATTCCTGAGAATGACAGAAATCCTCGTGCAGCAGGAGCATAAGAAAAGGCCATTAAGGACTCTATTACGGCAAAGAGACTGTAACTAAGGAAATCACTTTTACTTTTGTTCCACTTAAATTCTTAAATGACCCTGAGTAAATCAGTAAGGACTTGATTTATAGAGGTATTTAGCAACCTAACTCCCACTGAAGTGGAAAGGACTTAGTATCTGTGACTCCTCCTCCTTACAGTCTCTTTGTACACCTCACTAAAATGAAGGTGTGAAAGAGGGCATTTCTCCTAAATCTGATGGGTTTTGCAAGACTTTAACTATTGCTGCTCCCAAGACAGACTGATACCTTAGGTGCAATTACAAGAGAAAAGTAAGAAAATTAAAGTGCTACTGTTCTTCTAATCTAACCATTTAAAAAGAAGGAAGAAAAAAAACTTGTTTGCTCCAATCTCTCTACTGAGCAAATGACAGGACATGCCTTATTTCTAAGCATAAGCCCCCAAATGCATGTCCTCTCCTGCAGAGTCTACAACCCTCCTACTTGTACAAGATCTCCTGGAACTCACCAGCAAGTGCTGTTCAACATCATCTCTCATTATGAACTTTAGTTATTGATCACAATCAATCCCTTTGAAACTTATCAGCCATCTTTTTTCCTTCCCCTCAGGAAGATACCTAAAATTTGACTTCCCCTTAGAAATCAAGTCAAGATGTGGCAAGTTGAACCATCTCTTAAAAATGATGAGTGGTAGAGAAAATTTTGGAAGTAATCCACCAGCTTTATTAACTGTGTGTTTATGAGCACAATTACAGAAAATTACTTTTAGCTATTTCCAGTTTGCCATTCACAATTTTTAACATGATTCCTAGGATTAGCCAAATCAAGGAATCTGCCCTGCATGGAAATAAGTTATTAGTGAGATTATAGAATCTTCCACTGCAACCCTTGTAATGCTGAAAAAGTAATCATAAAAGTACAACTTTGCAAACAAATATTCAGAGAGAGACTACATATTATTAAATGAGCCTTTCTACCTCTATTTGTCTGGAATATTCCAAAGATATTTTTCTTGAGAAGTGTGAATGATACTTCATTCC
The DNA here is from genome assembly GCA_013400935.1 of Turnix velox. Classification (NCBI taxonomy): domain Eukaryota; kingdom Metazoa; phylum Chordata; class Aves; order Charadriiformes; family Turnicidae; genus Turnix; species Turnix velox. The sequence goes on along the minus strand of VZTY01030662.1, from coordinate 148,669 downwards.
TGAAATTCTTTCATCAATCAGTGACATGTTTTATCAGTTTATTTTTCTTTCTATCTTGGTATTCTCTGAGAGGTTAAGTGTTTAATCATATTGGATTGACTAATGGTCTGAACAAAGTTCTAATTTCAACTAAAAGGTCCTAATTCAGATTGCTACTGTTCTGCACAAAAGCACACATACCTCAAATTGAGCAAAACATATAATTGTAAAAGATCAACACACTTCTATTTTTGCAGTGTCAGCTCAAGTCTGAAAATTCTTATAAAGCCTTATAAAGCCCTTACAGGGAGCTGCACCTGAGCTAATAACCTCACCCCAGACGGACCAACACTAAAATGTAATATATTTCCCAATGACTATTTACTATAAGAATTTGGTGAAAAAGCTTGAACAGATGATTTGCTGTTAGACATTCCTACCTATGAGAAAATGTTAAATTACATTATATTCAAGATATCTATATGTTTGGAAGTAGCACACAGTATACTTATCAAAGGTTTTAAAATCTTCTTGTATGTGGTATCTGATCTAATCTGTAGCCAGCTGGAGTTTGCAAAGCTTCCTTAGTTGTAAAGTTGCCAGAGTAGAAGTACAAAAAATGTGATATCCTCCTTCTGCTTCCTTCAAGAGAAATAAATTATCCAACTACCCATTTTGATTCATGAAATAAGAAACTAAAAAGCAAACCCTTTGAGAAAGCCTTCTTATCAGATCTCAATGCAACTTGCAGCTTTTTAAACTTTTGCACAGTTACTCAGTGTAAGTCTGTTTTCAATTCCAGGCATGTCCACCATCACCACTGTTTATAAATTGAGTATATATAGAGTAGTGTTGGCTTTGGGCAAGCTATGGATTATGCTCCAGGGAAGGACTTACTCAGTGAATATTCAGCAAGGAACAAAATCTGCTCTTTATGTGATCTGGAAGGACAGACTAAATGAAGCTCCAAATGAACCAGCTGTAACTCCTTTTAAGCACACCATGAAAGCTTTCACCTTGAGCTATATACACTGTTTTGAGGCTACTGAACAAATAATTTTCACCGATCTTAGGCTCAAACCCACTGGTCAAAATATTAACTTCTTCCTCATGCAACACAGACAAAGCTCCAGTTGAGTATTATCAACACAGAAGCAGAAAAAAATTGTTCTAGTGATTTGGATTTTTTGTTTCACAGAATATCGGGGATTGGAAGGGATCTCAAGAGACCATCTAGTCCAAGCTCCCTGCCAGAGCAGGAACACCTAGACCAGGTCACACAGGAACTCATCCAGATGGGTTTTGAATGTCTATAGAGAAGGAGACTCCACATCCTCTCTGGGCAGTCTGTTCCAGTGTTCTGTCACCCTCACTGTGAAAAAGTTTTTTCTTACATTTCTCTGCAACCTTCTATGTTCCAGCTTGCACCTATTTCCCCTTGTCCTATCATTGGAGGTCACTGAGAAGAGCCTGGTCCCATCCTCCTGACACTCACCCTTTCCATATTTATAAACATTAAAGAGGTTCCCCCTCAGTCTTCTCTTTTCCAAGCTGAAGAGACAAAACTGTGCACCTGAAACATCAGAAACAGGTTTAAAAAAAAAAAAAAAAAGAAGAAAACCCTACCAAAAAACCTAAACTCTGAAACCGCATGTGACAGAATAAAAGCAGTTCTAGTAAAACCACAGCTCAGTTTCAGCTGAAATGCACACCAGTGAGTGCTACCTTTTAAGGGAAGGGTAATTTGCCCTGTTGTTGTATTTCATAGTCCCATGACACCGAGAGGAGGTATCAGACACTGGCTCCTTAGGGTAAGACTACCCAGCAACACTTGTTTTCCAAAGGAGTCCCAGCCAAGCTGACTTGTGCTTCCAGGAGGCTGCCAAGAAGAGGCTGTGGTACAGTGTAGAAGAGTGGGAAGCCCTCTCCCACGGCTATTACAGACCATTCATTCAGGAGCCTGGGAAAATGCCTCTGAGCTGCTGAGTTATCTGGTGCAGCCTGGCAAGGTATTCCCTTCCCAGAGCAATCCAGCACTGGTACAACTCTCTAACTAAATTCAAGCAAGTCCTCCCCAAAGCCACAACACAAGCTTAAAAAGTCCAACTGACCCCTAAACATTTTCATATCTGACAACAGGCACCTGTTTGTCATCACACAGTGTTTTTGTGCTGTCTTAAAAAAAAAAAGAACACCAATTCTTTCCCTCTGCCAAGATGTTTCACATTTCTGACAGGTTGTTCTGGATTAGGATTGCCTCTGCCTTTGGAAAGGAACAACAAATAAATCATTGTAACACACAGATACCAAAATAAAAAAAACAAAAAAAAAAAGTAAGAGGATGTATTTCTTAAGTTACAACATAAAAGTAAATACACAAGGTGCATTACACTTGCTGAAACACATTTAAAAATAAACAACCAACATTTTTCTTATGTTGGATTAATTATTCCACAAGGATTAAGCTACACTAGTAATGTTTACAGTATATAGAGCTTTTCATCTTCAAAGTGCTCTACAGACATATTATTACATAGCTTTTCAGCAGTTACATTTCTCCACTTCAAATTATTCAGCACCAAACCCAAAATGCCTGATCATTTGTAAACAAAACCCAAACATTCTCTTCTAAAACTGCAGTTAATCATGCAGTTTTCCTTCACCAAAACAAATGTTCATACCATGTGCTTTTTTTTTTTCCCTGAAAATCAGAAATAACTTCTGCAAAACTTCTTCCCCTGTAGAAAAGGGTTTTTAACCATATAACTCCCACAGCTGGTAAGATTTTAGCCTTCTACCAATAACAAGGTTTCTAGAATGTCAGGACTATATTTTATCATATGGTCACAAAACTGATGGTTTTGGTGAAAAAAGCCTGACGGTCTGGCCCCGGATACACGATGGCAGACAGTAAGAAGGGAAGAAAAGCTAATAAGGAGGCATCTTTGGCAGAATTTGAAAAGACAGCATGAACATAAAATGTGGTTTGTTTAAACCTAATCTTAATATATGGCAGAAATAAAAGTTCCTGTCTATCTTTTTCTTTTTTTTTTTTCCTTTGAGGACTCCTGTTAGGATAACCCAGCAGAGATAAAAGGTAGATGTTGATAGTCATGGCTCTTTCCTTCAACCTATTATCTAGAGGACACAAAATTATTTCTAAGAGATGTGTGTGAATTTGGAACAGAACACATTTCACACTGTTCACAGATTCACAGCATGTGATCACAGTAGGGGTTGGAAGGGACTCTAGAGATCCTCTAGTCCAAATTTCCTGCCAAAGCAGGTTCACCTACAGCAGGTTGTGCTGAACCTCATCCAGGCAGGTTTTGAACATCACCAGAGACTCCACAGCCTCTCTGGACAGCCTGTTCCAGTGTTCCATCAATCTTTTCTTCATATTCAGATGGACTGTCCTGTGTTCAAGCTTGTGCTCATTGGCCCTTCTCCTGTTGCTGGGCACTACTGAAAAGAATCCAACTCCATGCAGTTGTGTCAGTAGCTTATGGGTTTATGCCTTTTCACACAACAGTCTCTTGTTAGGACTGTAACAACTTGGAATATAAAGAATATAAAGAAGTTCTGGAGAACAGCAAATAGGTGGAAAATCACTGTAATGGAATCCTCTGTATTTTCTCTATTTAAATGCCAGCAAATAGCCCATAATTAAGTCAGCTGCCGAAAGGCTCTATTTCCAAGTAAGTCTCAATCTCTTCCTGCTCACACAAGCTCTGATGCAAAGAGCTGTAACACAGCAATAAAACCAAAAAAAGAAGCTATGATTATGCTCATTTGATCAGTGCCATTCAGTTCTAGCAGTGAAGAAGGTGCAAAGAGCTGGAGACTGCTCACTTTAGATTACCCAAGGATGAGCATTGTAACAGACCATCTGAATTATGTAGCTCAGTATCTTGCATCCATGTAACAGATGCCCAAGTGCAAAAAAAGTAGTAAATGGACCATTCTCCTTCTTAATATTTAAAAACACATTTAAAATCTTTTATAAAACAAACTAAAAGCCAGGAGCCCTCCTTACGCCACCAGAAGACAGATCAGAACAGATCAGCATACAAAAAAAAATCCTAAATAACTTCATTTTTAAAACTAAGAGAAAAGCACTCTGAAAAGAATACAGCACTGTCACATCCAATCCTCTCTAAAGCAAGCTGTGTGATTTAAACCACTCTGTGTTTTGTGGATTTTTACAGTGAATATTTCACAGGGAGAGTGTTTCTCACTGCATAAATTAATTTGCACTGCATTAGAACAGCTCTTATTATTTTCAAGTTCATGGAAGGCATCAAGCTCTGTTACTGCACCCACAATGCATACTCATGACTGCACTGGAAATTTTTTTCCTCCTCTTTTCAAGTAAAAATATTATTTTTTCACTAGTAAATTTTAATTTTTAATAAATTTTCATTGAAATAAATTAAGGCCCAGTTCCTGTTAAGCTTTGCTGGTTTAGTTTTCTTGAAGGTTTGTCACTCTTGCCTTTTCAGGCAATAGAAATACTCTGAGTGTAAAAAATACCACATATCATCAATAATGAAACAAATGTACATAACTGTTCTTGCTGAACTGCAAGATTTTTCAGGAATTAGCCCTCTATCTCTATCTGGACAGATTTCTGTAAAGCCTTATAAAAGTTTTTCAAGGGTAAATAAATCCATAAAAATATTTACAATTTTAAGAGCTGTATTTTCTCTCTGTCATTGTTCATTTGTTTTGTTAACATGTAACAAAATATTATTGTGTAATATGGGAACAGGGAAAGTTTAAAAAAAAATTTCTATTCATACGTAACCATGAAATTTAGTCCACAATTATCCAAATTACAGTAAAAATAGAAAGGATATCAGTGTTCAACACATACATATAACTTTTTTTTTTCTTATGATGCAATGGCAATTTCTGTTTTTCTTGGACTGCTGGTGATAATTTGAGGACTTCTATATTGAGATTTTTAGGGAATGCAAGGGTTAAAGATGTGTAAAAGTGATTTTCTCACAGTTTAGAGAGAGCAAAACAACACATTTAGGAAACCAGACAGCTAAAAGGTCAAAACGTTACACTTCCAGGTCAAACTTCTGGTTGCAATTAAGTAAATTCCTCTAAACATTTCTAAGGAAATCATATTTCTTTTAGGTTTTCTTTCAGATCCCTATTCTTTCTTGCTTACATTGCAATCAAAGCAATACTGTTCCCTTTCAAAACATTTAATAAACAGTGTTTTATTTTTAATAAGGGAACCTGATATTCCAAATAAAAAATAGAATTATTTTTTTCCATCTCAGTGTACAGTTGAACTAATAAAAAAAGGCAAAAGAAGCTGTCAAATCTTGTTAATTTTTTTAAATGGATAGCCTTTCTCTTCCCCTTAAAAATTGTATTTCCCTTTCCCTCTACTTTAATTATCTGTGTTTTCATAACAGGGTTTAATTCTGAGGGTTTTCTGAGGGTTTTTAGGGGTTTTTTTTGTCCCAAATGCAGCACATAGAAGAGAGAAGCACAACAGGATTGCAGTGGCAATGTTTTAGGTATTTCTGCAATGTATCTAAAACAACCTGGCCCACTAGGTATGTCAGAAAGTGATACATGCAATCATATGTACTCAAACTTGAAAAAAATGAAATCTGAAAGGTATATTCATGTTACACCAAAAATTTAGCTAAACTGAAACAATATGACCAGATTCAGACATCACTGGCAAACACTTCAGCAGAAAACACATATTATATTAAACTGCCCTCATCCCTTCATAGAATCACAGAATTAAATCATAGAACCACAGAATTAAATCATAGAACAGTCTTGCTTGGAAAAGACCTTCAAGATTGAGTCCAAAATCCATATCTGGGGCATGTTCCAGGAAGTACAGTCTTTGAGCCACCCCACAAATATATTCATTAAGGTCAGACAGCTAAGGAAAGTCAGGCCTATCACAGTGACTAAATAATTTCTTTGGTATTTTAGGATTCCAACCCAAGGAATTTGAGCACAGACCACAGAATCTGTAAAATGCTTCTAGCACAAATCCTCTATGCTGTATTCAAAAAAGATGGAAGGAGATAATTTAGAGTCAAACATTCCTCTGAAACTGAAATAATGAACACTTAAAAAAAAGTCCCAAATCTATCAACTACCTGTTACAACTATGCCTAGAGCTTTAACAGGTCCATAGCAGCTGTACACTGATATCCTATCCTCTCTACTCCTGTTTCCAAACGACTAGAGAAGTTTTTTTAAAAAATACCTACACAGAGCACACAAGAAAGAGTATCTCCAAGAGAAACAGATGTTTCACAAAAGAATCAGGCAGACATATAAGAAATGGCAAGTGCTTAGGAATAAATTTTCCACATCACTCTGCATGGATAACAAAGATGTTGAATTTCCAGTTGGGACAAACAGATGCTGAGGCCTGTCTCAAAGGGACCTGTTCGCTCCCCAGCTTAGATGAGAGTCACTGATATTCTCAAGTGTGTATCAAATCAGACACTAACTGAGCAAGATTAATTGCCTATCAACTTTGAGACAGCTTTTATGAGCTGAAAGAGACATTTCCACTTTGAAAATATGCATGATTAGTAGACAGTTTTTGCATAACTATGTACTGGGAATTCCAACAAACATAACTTGCAATCTGGATAAAAATAATTGTCTTTGCAGAAGCTGAGGTACTAACAGCAAAATTGGTACACAGATCTACATGGATGCTAATAGACCTACATAGATATACAAGTTTACACAGGTATACAAGATAGTAGGTCTTGGCTTTGTGCATGAAAATACACATAGATTCTGCACAAACACAAACTGAAGAGTCATAATCATAATATTGTTTACTTTTCATAAAATGAAAAAATTGTATGGAAACGAGACAGAAGATGGAAACAAAAGAAAGAATGAATGAAGGAAGATATCAGCTGAAGGTTAGATGACAATGCTGGTTTTGAAACAAAGACCAAATTCCTTCTGATCACAAAAACACAACAAATTAAACAACTCTCTTGATGTTTTAAGTTTCTTTTAAAATTGTATTTCATTTCAATACAATACTAACTATATAAAGCACTTTATTAAGAATGCCAGTAAAATAAAAACTCAATTTCATTTCATATCCAAGACCATAAATAACTTCACATGGGAGCAGCAATTCAGGGAAAAAGTAAAATAAGGAGAGGGTATTCAGCCCATACCTGGTAAACATGTAAATATCTCATGCAAGGCAGCTATAGCAGTTGCTAAAGTCTCTGCAAATATCAGTGTAAAAACAGGAAAACAAAGGTAGATCCTTTGATCTAGAAATTGCAGAAGTTTCTCTGACAGTGTTTGAAACACACTGACTCTCTCTGATATTTTCAGTTTATAATGCAGGCTTCATAGAATCCTAGAGTGGAAAAGATATACAGAATAGTTTGGATTCGAAGGGGCCTTAAAGATCATCTAGTTCCAACCCCCCTGCTATAGGCAGGGACACCTCCCACTTGACCAGGTTGCTCAGTGCCTTGTCCAGCCTGGCCTTAAACATCTCCAGAGAGGGGTCATCCACAACCTCTCTGGGCAACCTCTTCCAGTGTTTCACCACCCTCACTATAAAGAATTTCTTTCTTATATCCAGCCTGAATCTACCCTTTTCTAATTTATATCCATTATTCCTAGTCCTTCCATCATATAATTTATTAAAAAGTCCTACTCCTGCCTTTTTTCCTTCTCCCAGGAAAGTAAGACAATAGGAATCAGAATCATAGAGTTGGAAGTGACCTTCAAAGGCCATTCCAGCCTTCCCTTCAGTGAGTGGGACCATTCTGCACTAGATCAGGCTGCTCAGAGCCTCAGCAAGCCTGCCCTTGAATGTCTCCAGGGATGGGGCTTCCACCACCTCCTTGGACAACCTGTTCCAGTGTCTCACCATCCTCATGGTGAACAGCTTCTTGGTGGTGAAAGACCATACTAGGTAAAAGCAAGGGTTCATGCTGCTAAATGGAAATACAGGGAAATACAGGGAAGAAATTATTTTGTAGATCTCTGCTGCATCCTCCCTAATTCACATATTTTACAAACTGAAGACTCCTTCCTAGAACACTTTACTGTTCCCTGCATTTCATGTATTCTCTGTATTGCTTTTCCTCATCTTGGATCATCTTTGCAACCCCTCTTGGGAGTTCTCCCCAATTCTATTGTTAAATAATCTAAAGTAAGAGAAAAAACAAATCACTAAAAAGACAAACTCAAATGGTGCTTAAGATTTTTTGTTCTTATTACGAGAAAAGAAAAATAAGAATCAGACACATATCTTGATCTTCTGGCAGAAACATATTTTAGTGGAAAAAAGATTACTTTATTCCCCATTAGTTGGCAATAAAAAAACGCAAAAAAGTGATTTAAAATAAATACAGGAAATATTAAGTACAAGATACTAATCAAAACATTTTTCATAAGTTGTTGCATAAGTTACTGCATACTTGAGGGAAATATGAGGTTTTCTTGTCACAGAGAGATGAGTCTAAGTTTAAAGTTCACCAAGAGCTGCAGGACTTGGTCACAGATAATAAATGAGCCTATTGTAAAGGAGCTGCAATATAATTCTTCTGAGAGACAGAAATTAAAATGTTCAACTGTAAATGTCAAAGTTAGTTTAAAAGACTTCTGTCCTCCTCTGTCCCCTGTAGTAGATTATCTGCTATAGCTCACTGTCATTCCAGTTGAGACCATGAAGCTTTTGTAGAATTGTATTTTAATTAAGATAACTAAATTGATTCTATAAAAACCAAACCAAACACTGTCACACAGAAGAGGAGTAAGAGTTTATAGCTGGGGAGGTTTTAATAAATCAGTTTTGCTGTTACAGAATTGTAATGTGGAACACATCCTACAACATCTGACACATTTCACATTCCTATGTAACAGTGAACATTCCTAAAACAAATTATGGCAATTGGAATAGGGTGTCTTCCTTAAAAATACCATCATGTTCAAACTGAAATGCGAGGCCAGAAGAATTTGCAATATTTGCTATGATGATTTACTATATATTTTCTGTGTTCTTATAGGAGCCAGACAACAATTTCAAGTGCAAGAGAAGGGAAATTTATTTTCTTCCAAAATTGCATCTTTCATATTTTTGTATGATATGAAACATTACCTTGGACTCCAGATCATTGTAAGACTGAGTTATTGATAATGGCATTTGCACTTCTTTTAATTTCTTCTTTCATGAGTTTATCCAAAGTCAGTGACTAAAAATTTAATGTCTGATACTTCTACTTGTTCATAAAGTTCAATCACATCTACAAAAATGAAATGAGGGAAAAGACAGAAGGACAGACAGACACAGAGAAAACATGCTCACAATAAGCTCCATTTCCTCTGGAAAACTAGGTTAAAATACATAGAAAAATATACACAATCGCACATAAAGCAGATAAAATCAAGCTGGGAGCTCTCCATGTCATGTGACAGCCACAGAGACACTGTACAATGAAAAGATCTGAAATCAGAGCAAAAATGTTTCACCCTCAAGCCAAGAAAAACAACAAGGATGCTAGGGAAGGAATGAAAAAATATCTGAAAATTAACTTGTAGAATAAACAAAGTTAACATTTTCCTCCCTCCAAGAGGGAAAGAAGATCAGTTTACAGTATACCTTCTTCCTTCCTTCCAGTTCTAACATGGACATTTCTACCAGCTATATTTTCTTTCTGCATCCTCCTTTTTGATTCCCCTCTGCCCATATGAACTTTGCCTCCTTCCTTAATTTTCCACAGGCCTTCCTTTATCATTTTTCTGTACTAAATACCTTCATATGGTCTACTGTATATGACTTGATTCTCACTGCTTTTAATCAAAAACAACCATCTTCTGTGGAACAGGAAAAAATAGACTCTGATTTTAGCCTGTTGTGGTCTACAATAGGTGAGCACTGTGATACACGAATTCCTTGGCATCATCACTAAAAATCTGTTGAGTACAAAAAGTGGTATGAAGTGCAAACATAAGAACTAAATGCATTAAAATGTAAGTTCTAACTTACATTTAAATGATAATAAAGATAATATATTTGTAAAGTGGGGTTTTTGATGAATCAGATCACTTCTCTGTTATTGGATGTCCTACATTCACTGAACTTCAAATAAGCCAAGTGAACCATAACTGATTGGTGCCCTTCTTGCACCAATTTCTTTCTGCCAAGAAAATTGAATCTAGGCAAAATTGAATCCTTGAAAATCTATGCCATTTTAATTCTCTCTCAAAACAAAAAATCCTAATACAAATAAAATATGGTTGGACAATAGTTAAACATACAAAACAGAGACTTTACACCAAAACTTACGTCCAAAGTTGAATTAAAACTTAGTCTGGCAAATTGTTCATACTGGCCATTTGGGAGGGGTGGGGAAATTGTTCAGACAGAAGGAAGAATAGGAAGAACTTGCTTGTCTTGGCTACTTTCTCTCATTTTTCCATTCTTTCTCTCTTTCTTCTCCTGTGTCTAACACCCACAGATTTCCTAATGAGATGGTATGCGACCCACCACACACTGCTGTGTGGGTGTAACTTAAATGAAAAAGAAATGTAAATTAACATGTAGCAGGCACGAACATTTATGTTGTGTGCCACAAAACTGAAAGGTGGCATTAAATAATATTAATATAAATGCAATATTTAAGACAAAATTCTCCCCTATCAATATTTCTTCTTCAAATCTGTTATGGTAGCCAGTTTAACAGCAGTCTTCTCCACTCAAATGATCTAGATAGCAGGATGAGACCTGCTCAAAGTAAGGCAGGTTGGTTTCTATTTCTGAAGAAAATTCTGATGCTTTGATGTTAGAGCTAGTCTAAAATCTTATTGATACTAATCTGAGAATTCTAATATATTTTGAATGCATCCTTCAATGTGGAGATCAAACTAATGAAAATTGATCTGAAAAAAAGTTAAAATAGGGGTGGAAAGCTGACCTGGGATTCACAGAGTAGTAAACAACCAGCTAAAGAGCATCTTAATGTTTCTTCTGGAGTCACCACACACTCTTCCTTGCAATAGCAAGGGTTTTACAACAGTGAAACTGTAGACACAGACTTGCATAACTTCGAGCAAAATAAGCCACATTCAGTTTGAAGAGCTTTTAATAACCTCCAAATGCAACAATAGCTGCAAGCTTGAACATTTCACCAGCAATTCCTATTATAGTGTATGCATTTTACCACATACCAAGTTTGTGCATTGCTTTGTATACTACAAAACTGCCAGCTAAACATTGGCCACTATCTTGTGCTTCATCTGTTTATGACAAAACACAAAAACATACCTTCGTACTCTACAAACAGAAGCTTCAATCCTAGAAAAAAAGGCAAAATACAAAAGGTTTTGGAGCCACTTTGAGTAATGCTAAAGACTATTAGATTGTGGCTCACCCAAAAGGGTCAGTCAGAGGTAGGTCCTAGTTGCTCTGGTGAACACCCACCTCTCCTGTTATTTCCTTCTCAGGTAAGAACAGACTTGAATGTAACTTGAATAAACTTGATTCTTGGACTTGAACAAAGCACTCCTTTCTTACAAATTACAGCCCTGAGCAAAGTAGGCTGAGAGAAGAGGAAAGAGATTTGGAAATTAAGTTCAACATGAATGTTCATTATCGCTGACTGTTTGCTTCCTTTATTTCTTTAATGTTAATTAATGGCAGTGAGATTCTCTTTGCTTCCTTTATTTCTTTAGTGTTAATTAATGACAGTGAGATTAACTGCAGAAAACTGATGGAACGGGAATTCTGCCTCATCCAAAATAAATATTTTTCCATTTAAAACTGTCAAAGATATTACTGATGAACTCCTCAAATGCATAAACCTAAGTTTTTCATTTTCAGGAAATATGAGTCAAGCAGAAGATCAGTTCACAACCCCAGGACAACATACCACTATTTTCAATGAAAACTTCATGATAGAAAAGAAGATGTACAGCACTAAAAGCTCACAATTATCCTCAAATTAGTTTTGCATCTGTCTGCATATATAGAGACTATTATATCTAGCAATTTCATCCTTCAAAATCATTGGTTTCAAAGACCTACTTTTTACTGAGGCAGGAAACTTAAATAAAAACATCACTTGGTAAAAGAAAACACAGGAAAACCTCAACAAATGTCAGAAATTCTGATCCCACCCTCTGTAACATCCCTCAGCTTGCACTGTAAGAAAATGCTTTTTCACTCAAAACTAGAGAAGTGCAGTGAAAGTTCCTCTCTTTATAAAAAACAATCATATTTTAAAGGGATAAAACGAAGTATAACTTGCAATCAAAAAAAGGATTTCAAAATCCTTTAGTGTCCTGAAGCACTTTTTGCTTCTGAATTCCTGTGGGTGGAACAAAACCCTCCTCTCGTGGCATAACAATCTGCCTCTCATATATGCCTAAAATTTTGCAATAATTAGCCAATCGTACAGTATTTAACCTGTGTTTTCTTCATTAAGAACACAGATTAACACTGGTTAATTAGTGTTTAAACCTACAACGAGCAATTAAAAAAATAAAAATATAATTTTTCAATAACCGAAAACATTGAGAGGGAAAGAATTCTTCCCAAAATTAAAATTATAAATATACATTGAATTCAAAAATTTTTCCAAAGATACAGATTGCATATTGCAAGCATGCCATTATATTCATGGTGGAATTCATGCTTCAGTAGACATCTATTTCAATGCATTCAAGAAAATGTAAGAAACCATAGCCAAAAGCGGGTTTTACTATTGCAGCCCTTCTTTTCTGTGACAAGCTCATAACAAGATCCATTCTGTTAGTTAAAAAATTATTTCCTAAGAATTATTTTTAAACAACTTGCTTATATAACACCAACAGATAAGCCTATCAACTTCATCAGCCAACCAAGCCTATCAACCAATACGATGACCAGAACAGCTAGTGGAATAATATTAAACAAAAGCATCTCTTCTTTCTAATTCTTTCACATTCTTCTTTTTAATTCTTTCATATTCTTCTTTTATAGGTTTTCTACTCACAGTACAAGTTCCATGTTCATTTTTCAAAGACATAGAAAACAAAAATCCACTTCATTTTTTCCAATAATCTAGCTGAGGTCATTTCAGACCCAGACACTTGCCATTTCTGGGTTTTCCAATGGCACATTTTTCATGGAAAAAAATAAAGAACAGCAGTATCCATCATATCTTATCTTACTATATATTACATTAAGTTATAAAATATATTTTACCAGTAAGAAACAGAGGCTCAGATGGTGCGTGTTGAATTGATTTGCATTGACCACGTTGTTTAGGTGCCTCCAAGTAGTGCTTGACCCTTGAAGCAACAACTTCTTCTAGCAGCATGCAGACCTCCTGAGGAAAGAACCATTGACCTGTTTATATCTAAATTGACATAGGCTCACTTGCACGCACAGAAATCAATTAAAAAAAAAATCACTCCTTTTCACACAAAAAATGAAAACAACACCTCCAATTAAGTACAAAGGTACTCACACAGGTAACAAACACAATTTAAGAAATGAATGAGAACAATTGATGAGGAAATAAATGTTGATATAAAAAGTATGTGATGAAAACTCACTTGGCAGGTCAAATACATTATATTACAGCACTAAATTTTGGACAGAAAATCAGTTTAATTTGTATACAAAGTAGGAAAAAAAATACATTAAAAATGTGTTGTACTAAGAGATGTTTAAGCAGAATATTAGTAAAAATCCTCCCAGGAATTGTCAACACACTTTTTCTGCAAAAATCCTTATAATCTGCAATGGACATTTTGGTTTAATTCTGTGTAATTTTCAGGGAAAACTCAGAGTTAATTAGGTCACAGTAACCTAAGTTCTCTAGTTGATTTTGATTTTTCTGCTCCTAAACATAACCATTCATGTCTTTCATATTCACTCAGCCAAGGCACAATAAAAACCATGCAGAACTCTAGAAGAACAAACCCTTCAGCCAGAATAACCACTGAAAAAAAACTGAAGCAAGATAAAAAATTAATCTCTTGAATACCCGAGTAAGCATTCAGATTAATACATACACACATATTTTAGTCTTTCCCCTCAATATTCTCATTTTCCATTTTGCAGAGTTATACGTTCACAGAATACTTTGTGGCACACAAAAATATCATTTTACCTTTTCAAATGTGTTTGGACAACAGACAAAATTATATTGGTGCCATCTAACCTAGAATATCTTGGCTTGAAATTTGATTAATCTAGAAAGTATGCAGAGCAACAAATTTTTCAAGTAGTGCTCTAAATGAAAGCATTGCACATATATTGGTCAACCACAAAGAGTATTTTCTCCTCACAGTAAGGAATACATTTTCCCTTCTGCTTGAGGAGAACAATTATAAAATACTGTATCTGCATATTCTTCTGTTTTACTCATTAAAGTGATCTTATTATACATTCCTTCACAGGACTACACATTCAGGTTAGAATAAAAAGGTCTGGAACACAGCAGAAACAAAGCAAGTGTATTTGGTTCCTTCTGCAACAATAAAAATTAGCATACACTTACTTAATTTACATGAAAATTATCTTAGTTTAAATGAAAAATATTTTACTTATGCTCACTAAATATTCACCTATGTAAAACAGGAGCAGGCCCTAAGAAAACCATTTCTTTGTACTTTCCACTGCTAAAAAGAACTTGTAACAGGCCTTCTAGATGAGTGCAGAGGGATCATAGCAATGACTGGAATAGAAATTAGTTTTGTAAGTTTTTTGCAAAGTAGAGAGATAAAACTTTGTTATTCCAGGGGAAAAGATAGGACAGAAAAGGCAGGGAAATTTGAAGGTGGGTGAGAAGAGAGGAAAAGCTCCCCAGTGCCTCAATCTGCAATTTGCAGCAATCCCTAAGTGATTCTGTACAATAAATGTGACTGCACTAAACAAACTGGGGTCCTTACAATAGCCAGCTAGACAATATTTACCATGTTTTCTTACACCAGCCTGAGGTTTATGGGCTCCTAGCCTGTTTTTGATGACCCATTCTCCAGCAGGAGCTGGCAGCAGCCAGTACTGCTCTTACCTTCCTTCTATTTGGAGTGGCAATGTAGGAAGACATAGCCAAGACACTCCATTACATGACCTCCCTTTTCCACACCCATCAAACATCCTTCCAGGCTCCATTTGCTATAAGCAATAGGCATTGCCTTTCCTCCGGGGTAAGAAGAGGCCAGAAAAAAATGGTGTTGCTGTAACAAGGGGTCTAAGAGGCATCTACTTTTCCTACAGACAAGCAGAGGACTGTACCATTTTGAGTGTTTTCCAGAATTTGGAAACAACAAAAAAGTAGAAAACTTCCTGTAATGAATTTGTAAAGGCTCTCATTAAAAACAACTTTAGGAGCTTACTGATCTACTTTAGCAAAGATTCTACACAGGACTTTCAGGATGTGATTTGTAAAGCTATTGGAATCACACTTCTCAGCTGTTGAGAACATGCAACCCTTGTACTTCATTCAGAATGTGCAGTCACAGAAATGTAATGAATGCAGCCCTGTCGTACCTCTTTATCAAATCAATCATGATCTAATGTCCTGAAATTTTTATCTTTTGTTTTGTCAGTCTTATGAAATATAACCTGAAGAGCCTTAAAAGACAGCTAACTGGGATGGTAACACTGGTTATCAATAGAAGTGGCAATGAGTATCCATTTAAAAGAAGTTTAAAAGATTTCCCTTATTTTCTTCTTTCTCTGATTAATAAAGCACAAGCTGCTAAATATTCTGCTTTCACTCTAGCAGGAAAATTAATTTATTGTTTCTTTTAATTTAATTTCAACGTATTCCTTGAGATGTATGTGGATGCTCTGCAGTGACAAGTTAATTATGCCATTATTAGGAAAGCTATCTGCTGAAAATTACTGTAACAGAGACTTGCGGGAAAGTCCACAGGCATTTGAAACATGTCCTGCATTCGTTTTCAATAGGGAACTTCTCAAGTTCCCACACGGGTTGAAACAAGGGAAAAATCCCACCAGTAACTCATCACAAGACCATAGCAGAAATCACACAGGATCTGATGAAAGTTGCATTCAGAATTTTGCTGATCACTGATGAACCGGTTTTCCAAAGTTTCATCTCTTGTCAGGATATATAAATGAGAAATTTTAAAGCCTGGGAGTTTCTTTTCTATTACAGTTTATCTTATATACTCATATTTTCTTGCACTCCCTAATGCAACATCATCGCACTTATCAGAACAAAAAAAACAATTAATAGATATTTCATTATCTCACTCTGCAAAAATAATACCTGTTGCAATCTGATTTGTATCACTCAGAATAGTTTACAAACATTTATCAGAAATACATTTTTTAAATTAAAACTTGTCAAGACAAACCAAACAGCACACATACATGCAGACATAGAGTTTAAAAATTAAAAGACAAACTGAAAGTGACCCAAAAAACATATATGGCTGACCTAGGGGTCCCAAAGTAATCACCAACAACTAGATGTAATTAGCAATACTCTCTTAACATAGAAAAATCCCAAACAGTTCAAGGCAATTCAGCTTTTTCCCTGCAGCCACAGCTTTTGAAGTAGAACTGATATTTGTTGTACCTCTTTCTCATGATCTGAAAACCAGCTGGTGTCTTTACTGGAGCCTTGAGGCAGAATATTAACATCCACCAAAACGGCAAAGTTCCCACACTGGAGGGAGAAAAAAAAAGAAAAAAAAGAAAAAAAAAAAAGAAAAAAAATGTTCAACTGTAAGGAAGCTCACATCAAACAAACAAGGAGATAAATAACCAGGTAAGCATATGCATCTGATTCAGGGATACAGCAGGCAGAACATACAACTTCAAAATTATTCATTACTGGATTAGAAATTTATCATTATGGAATTAGAAATTTAGCACTGTTTGTGGGTTTCATGAGAAACAAAAGCACCAGAGCTATTTTGGACAGCACATGGAATTTTCTGCTATCTATATGGCACTTTAAATTTGAGTTCAAGTACATTTGAGCACGTGAAAAATTAGATTTCATTCACTGAACTCCATTCTATTTTCTGAGTTATCTAGTTTACATCTTAAATTTAAGTCCATAAAAGCTCAGCCTCTTTAGAAGTCTTTTCCTCTCACCCAACTACCTGATGTAAAGAATAGAAAGTTTGAAGAACACCTGGTAATTATCTAGTATTTATTGATGTATCACTTATCCAATACTATACTTTGAATAGTTAAATGATAATAAGGCTAATCTATTAATAAAGGCTACATGTAGTTGTTAGAATTATACAGGCTGCATCATTTTGAGAAACTTCTAATTTACTTATAGGTATCAGTCACTGAAAGAGCAGGATGCTTTTATCAAAAGACTCCTCTAGTCTCCAGAGAACCAAGAATTACCAGACAGCTGAAACAGCAACTCTCTCCAAACTTTAAATTGATGACAAAATATCTCTCAAAAATCTCTGGTGAATCATTAGTCAGTTCCAGCAAACTCTGAACTTCAAAGTTAGTAGACATGGTATATTTTGAAGAGAAAGCCAGTAAATTATTCATGGGTCAGCACTTACAACTACAACCAAGTGTTTGATACATCAAGAAAATTCAAATTATCAAACAATACAAGTTAACTTGCATAATTTTCTATTGACTACAGAAAATTTGCATACAGATGCAAAGTACAGATCTGCTTTTCAAGCAGAGATAATGCTTAATTATGTTGGTTTAAATGTCAGTATTTCATTTGCTTATCTCAAAATAATTTGAAAAAACAATAAACCATACTTTAAACTACATAATGAAACAGTTCAATATTACCTTAAAAAAAACTACAATCAGACCAAATATTTGAAGTACTTCAAAGAAAAACAAAAGTAGGTGAATAATGTGTATTTCCTTGTAAGAGACAAGCTTTCCCAAAGGGACATTTCAGTCCCTCTGAGTTTTGGAGCACTAGCCCTGTAGAAAATAGTAACTGGATTTATTTCAGTATCAAAAAGTCAATGGTTTTGCTACTCAGAATTGTTTTGGGACAGGACACAAGGAAGCATAATGGCCACAGGTGATGGAGAATAAGGGGAGTAAGAGAATATCAGCACGGATCTTTTTGCTTTTTGTTACCTTAGCATGATATAACCAACAACTCCTATTCAGGCTACTTCGTACTTTCAACTCCTATGTTTAGACTTTACATGCCTTCACATGGTAAAGCTTGATGTATGATGCTTACATTTAACCCAAGAGAACTTTGGGTTCTTCAGCAGCAGAGTTCTCCACACAGATTAAATTTCAATACAAATAATTGCAGAGAACAGAGAGAAGTGAAAGAAGAAAAATGCCCACTGTTTGTATTAACAGAGCTGATGATCTTGTAAAAGATACTAAATACTTTTTATTCTGCAGACATGCAATTCCATAAAAATACAGATGAAAGATAGTTCCCAAGAACCAACTCATGGCTCCTAAGCACTCTAATTGAAGGACAGTTACCAAAGGGCAGACAAAAAGAATAAAATTTTAATTTCTTGTTTTCAAGCCCTATTTCAAAATTTGCATGGGAAATTATATTCAGTAGTGCAATTGTTAAAGCTGAAACCCAAATGCCTGATTTGATGGGAAGCGCATTCCTCAAGAATCAATAGAAAAACATTTAAGTGAAGAATTAAGGACAAAACCAGATGTGCCAAAATTATATATACTCCACAAATCTAGAATTCAAAAACTCTTCATTTTTACAAGCTGTTTTTTCATGTACTTACTGTAATGAGTTTAATAAGATTCACTGTGCTATGAAACAAAGGGCTTTAAATGAACTCAGAATGTTGTTAGTTTATTGTTGTACAGTAATGGCATCTAATTCAGAACATATTTTCAGAAATCAAACTGTTTATACAAATACACAAAAAACTCCATAGATTCTAAAAATGGAAAAGATAACCAGATGTGTAACACAAACACAATGAATACCAAGGCAAATTGGTAAGTCAGTTGAGGAAAGTCATCTGCTTGCAACCTGTTAAAACCTTGACTTGGGATAAGCAAGTATTAGATTTTGGATTAGCATCCCAAATCTCCTTATGGATAGATAAACCCAAACAAATACTTATTCTTAAATTCATTTTTACAATATGGGCACTCCTAGATGGGGCCCCTCATGCCCTAAAATGCATCACTCAAGTTGCATAAAACCTGTTACTAGAGAAAAAAAAATGCATGGGATGCTGGGGATAAGCATCAATTACATCATCACAAATGTGCTACATCATTAAAGCAGCCAGGACTGGAGAGACACCCCCCTAAGACACATATTAGCATTCCCCATTTTTGTGATTATTCTGAAATGCAGGCTGTAGGGTCAAAAATAATTGAAGCTTAGTTGAAAAAGAAATATAATAGTTTGGCTAAGATTTTGGAGGGGTGGAGGAAGCTAACAAGGAGACACATCTATGTTTTCCAGAAGGATAGCTGCAATCATGGTTGAAACCATCAGCATGATTGCTGCCTCTGCTTCAGGTCAGAATGGTCTTTGTAGTACCAAAAGCTTGGGAAGTCTACTGTATTAATTAGCAGTATCTTCCCAGATAAGCCTTGCTTTCTTTGTAATAGTATTTCATTAAAAATTATTTTGAAATACATATCCCAGTTCCACTGAGAGAGAGGCATGACCTAAACTGTAATACTCTAGTTCTGTAGGCCAAGTGTACAGGGACTGTTTCTGTCCAACGTTACGTCTTCCCTTAGATTTGTGGTATTTAGTTACAAATAATAATTTTATTCCACTCTCAGATGATGTCAACAGTTTAAAAGAAGAGAGCAGATCCACAACCACACAAAACTATGAGCTGAAAAGCTCTGGAAACCCTCAGTCTCCAGGTAGCAAAAGCATGGCAAGGAAAAAAATAAAATCAAATAGACAAATAAGAAGCATATGTGAAATACTTGCCCTAAAATAAACAGGAAAATTTTCATATATTTTGTCCTTACCAGGACTTTTTTCTAAAAATAAGTGTTGTACATTAGGTTGTGCAAGTCCCAACATCTACAGCACGAAGAACAATTATGTATTGTCACTGGCCTGTACACTGTGCCACCTATATTATGACAATACACAGAGACTATCTTCACTTTTTCTAGTCTTTTTAGAAACAAAAATTTGCTCTCCATCTTTCTGACTCCCATAAAAACAACAGCCTCCTATATGTTAGCACTACTATTTTTTGGTATATTGACTCTTTTTCTCTTCCAGAGCTGTAGCAACAGGGGAAAAGTATTAAAGTGAGCATGGGGCACTTGTCATTACACAAAATTAATTTGTCTTTCATTTACAAGCCTGTCTAGCAGCACTAGGACTTGAGGCAATCCACAGAGTTTCCAAAAAACACCCCTCACACTTTTCAAGTAGTCGAACACCTCACCCAGCATAAAGACATGATTCAGGACAGCTAGTGATGCCATCATCACTGCTGATAACTATATGAAAGCAAAGGAGGTTTGGTGACACACATAATTCATTTCTCATTCTGTTAAGAAGCAGATAAAAGTTACAGTTTTATATGTGCAGAGATTTTTCATATACTTTTTTTCAAGAATCTTCAATAGTTTTGGTTTTCATCCTGTGAGGGGAAAAAAAAAAAAAAAAGAAAAAAAGAGGAGAGGGGAAAACCAGAATGTAATTTTTTCTTACCATAGTGAATTTGCACAGAAATAGTGCCTCTCTAGTTGCTGTTCAAAGAAAAGTGGTTTTCTGGCTTTGAATTTTCAGGAGATGTTTTAGAAAACAACAGGTCACCAGTGATTTGGTTTACTGTCATGACATTAATTAGAAGGCCACCTGGCAACAAGAACTGGTAATTTCAAAGGGATTTCTCACCAGCTGATTCAGAACTAGGGCAGAAAAGAGCAGAAAAATTACTCTGGATGGAGTCACAAGCAGGAACTCTCAAGGAATTTATGAACCAAGTTCATTCTTCACAACAGTCAAGAATTAAGAAGCAAAAGGCAAGGAGGACAAAAAAAATAAACTTATTTTTAACATTTTGTCTTTTCTGGATAAGAACTGCTTGGTTCTGGAAATCCTATAGTTTGTTATGAACATTGCCTGAGTCTAAGGAGATGAGCTGTAACCCAAAGCCATCCTCAATGCTAAGCCATTAACTACCTTATTGGGAAATTCACAGCTGCTTGTTTTAGATGCAAAATGGGACTATGTGATCTTGAACCACCAAAAGTGGAAAAGACAGATATGAAAAAGAAGAAACTCATGCTATGCCATGTTTCAGAAAACTTTATCATGAACAGGGCTGTATATTGTAGTTTTGTTAGTGTCCAAACACCTAGGCTACCCTTTGAAGATATCAAATGAGTTTCTATTTTATTGACAAGAGTTCTAAAAAGGTTTTGACAAACAAGAGGTCTTGCTCTATAAGGCTTATAGCCATCAGCTGACAGCTAGATCTTTTAAGTTCTCTGCTTTCAAAAACCTAAGGGATCACTCTGTAACAGTAAAAAGGGATCAGCAGGTCAAAAGCAATAGCATAAGGGCATCAGTCTAACTTGAATATCTAGCCTCAAAGATAGCTATACTGAATTACACACAGGTTCAGCAGGGATCAGTCAAGCTAAAACACATTCAGACTTCCCAAAAGCACTAAGGGAATCCCCTCTTTTACAAGCTCAATACAAGTAATTATTTGAAAGTGGTCAACTTGCTTTTTCAGGAGCAGAGTACATGTGTGAGAAATTCCTTAAGGGAGAAGGGTTCTGTTTCTGGAATTTCAGTGTAAGGAAAGAAGTAGTATCTCAAAATTCCATCAATGAATGAGCTACAGGACTATTCAGATCACGTTCAGCAAGTCCCATGCCAAGGAGGTGCAAGGAGAAAGGAAACTTTCAGAACAAACTTCTGAGAAAAGACTGAGAACACAAGAAACTAGGATGCATTATCAAGGCAGATATCTCAGAAGATGAAGATAGCCAGGAAAATATAAAGAAATCTAAGAATTTTCATCTCATGGAGCTGGGTATAATAGAGACTTTTAAAATAAGGATTAACATGCTGTTGTTGAAGCACATAATTATGAGACAGCCACCCAAATCAACAGATAAAAATACTTTAATTAAGACAACTTCTTCAAAAACATCCTAAGTATCTGTGATGGTAAAGGATATGCTTATTTTTTAGCAGCATAAGAATGCTTAAGCACAAACAGAGCCCTTCACCCACATTCAGGCTGAGGAGTAATTACTTAATCTAAACATCTGAACTGCTCTATCAGGTACAATGTTGAAAAAGAAGCCTAAATTGCATGAGAGAATTAAGCTTAATTTAGGTTGTCAATCTATGCTGGTCTGGTCCCAATTCTGTAGGAGGTTTTATAGCCTACATATTGAAAGGAGCCACAAAGCTGGGGCTCAAAACAATTGCAAAAAAGCAAGTTTTTCCTGAGGGCAAAGTCTCCAAGTAACAGCGCAATCTCCACATTGTTTTGAAAGGATATATACCATGCCCCTGCCTGTGTCAGAACTGATCCAGAAAAACAGAAATAGCAGCACAGTATTTGTTCAAGATAATAAAAAGATAATTTGAAATTTCTACAAGCTGCTTTCACCCTTTTTTGGGAAAATATACTGTTATGTTCATACTGTTATGAAAAATATGGTACTTTTTAAACCCTAGCTAGTAAGGCATGAAGAAATACCAATCTCTGCTGCAACCTGCATTTTTGACACTTTGAGCTGGAGAAGGTGATGGGCCGTTTGAACTGGAGAGTTGATCAAACTCACCATCTACCTAAATGCAATTAATTGTAAATTTTAAGGACATCTCCTAGGGTTAGGACCCAGTGATAGAGTGACTCAGTATAAGAAGTTACTGTATATCACCAGATTCATTGTAAGCAGGTGCAGATAAAAACCAAAAGCTATCTTACCTAGCTCTCACCCTAAGCTATCAACAATAAAAGCTTGGTATAACAAAAGTGAGTCATAATGAGAAGAATGGCTTTGTCACTGCTGGACTAAACTGGAACTGAGGATACTTTCTGTGTATCTAGAAAGTCAGTGCTGAGATTTACTTTCTTACCCAGGTGGAAAGACAAAGGAACTACTACGCTCCTTGTACAAAACAGCTCAACACATCTGATTAGATACTACAGCAATTGATAGCATCATATTAAATACTGACAACTGGTACCAACAAACCTTTACAACAAACATAAAAGCCACAAACTGCAAAGTGATAAAGTAATTCTCTAAAGAAAGGAATAAAAAGACTTAAGAGCCTTTCTGCAGATCTTTAACCTGTTAATATTCACAATTTTTCACATCTATCTTTTACATGCTACATTTTAACACAAATCAGTCAGACTTTAACAGGCTGGACAAGGCACTGAGCAGCATGATCTAGTGGGAGGTGTCCCTACCATAGGGTTCGAACTAGATGATCTTTAAGGTCCCTTCCAACCCAAACTATTCTATAAGTATCCATGGGCTAGATATTTTATGGACAGTTAAAGAGCTTAATAAGGTACTGCCTGCTGGTAGGTGTTTCTGCACGTGGTAGTCATGTCTAGAAAACTGAGTGCAATAAAAATTAAAGTAAAAAGACACCACCCTCAGTTTCTCCATCATGCAAAATAAAACCAGCCACTGGAAAGCACAGTTTGCAAAAATCTCATAAAGTGAAGAGATAAACTACAAGGTTGGATAACATGCACAATAATAATTTGAAGGGTGCAGCAGTTCACAAGCACATGATGCATCCAGTAACACATTTCTTGACTTTATTGTACAACAGCTGCAGGGCTGGGTCAACTTCCCTCTCACAAGAGCAGAATGGGGAAGCAAGGGCAGGTCTGACATAGGAAATTGTTCCACGTTCCCTCATTTGACAATTATTTCATAAAGCCTCTGACTCCCTTTTATACTAAGAGACAAGGTCTCACCTGCCTTAAAATTTTTTTCCTTCCCACTCTCTCAAGAAGATGTTACCTACCGCAGCATTCAGCTACTTCAGTGGGAAGCAGGAGTGGGAAAAGAAAACCAAACCAAACATCTGCAGTCCACGTTTCAGTATAAAATATTTGCAGATGTTAAATCCTTATGCCAAAATAATTTAACAAAATAAAGATACATTGATCACAGATGCTCAGATTTTAAGACAAAAAACAAAGTGAAAGTATATTTATTTGCAAAGAAAAAGAAATAGTGAGCCGAATTTCTTAATATTGTTAAACTCGCTCAGGGGGTTGAAATGATACATTTTCTAAGTGCGTAAAAGAAGTACTCCTTAACTCTACATTTTAAGAAATTTGTCTTTGAAACTAAACTAAGCCAGGAAAGTTTCAGAACTGCTTGAAAGCTTTTTCAAAAATAACATAAGAAAAAAGTGATTCACTTCTGAAAAAGGCATATTACAAAAGTGACACCCTTTGGACAAAATCCTTCTGATAAGTAGGAGCATATTTAGTCAACAAAGTAAAAAAGTTCAAGAAAATAATCAATGCTTTATCTACAAAGGCAGAAGGGAAGAAACAAATGAAGCTTTTGAATGAACAAGCAATGCTTTAAATCACAGAACCAAATGGATAGAGAATACATAGTATTTCAAAATGGAAACAGATCCCCAAAACCCTAAAGGAATTACCAGCTGGAAAGCAAAGAAGTATGTTGCTTTTTCTTTAAAGAGAATTATTTTCTCATCCAGCATCGAACACAGTACGCAATAAAAGGGCCTTCTGCATAAATAAAAAGAAAAATTTATATAAAAGGAATAGGAGCAACAATTGCTTTATAAAAGTATGTAAATTATAAACACAGTTGAACAATGAGAGTTAGCAGCAAGAATGAATGAGTTGTGAAACATACCACTGGCTCCTGGTGGAGGTGTTTGGCAAGAGAAAGGCTGCTCAGACTAAAACTTAACTTGCAAAGGAAGCTATTTCCCTATTTGTCCTCCTCCATCTTATTTCTTTCAGATATTACCACTTCCAGAACTGAACAGGCACAGTACTTCTGATACAAAATCTACTTCTAAATCCATACTAAAACTACTGAGTTCTATAGAAATAAATAGGGAGTGACTACTCATATCTCTTCTGCAAACTTAGGAAAAAAAAACCCTGGTAGGAGAACAGAGCAACGAAAAGGAGGTGATCTTAATTTAAATCAGGGGCAGATAAAAAAGTACACCTGACTGTTCTAACATCAGGCCTTCAGGAGACACCCAGTAACATATAGCCTATAAGGAAGGCAGATTTGTACAGCATTGGATGAAACTGATTAACGTATGTATTTACATGCACCTATTGCCTCCAACTAGGAAAAGAATAAAGTAAATCCTTCTGCAAATATTCCTCTTCCTACAATCAGTCCTCAAGTTGCTGCACCTATTATTTTTCTTCTAAAGATTTCTAGGAGTTAATCATATCTCTTCCAACATGGGAAGAAAGGTCCAAAGTTTAATAGCTTTTAACAGCAAACACTGAACAGACATAAAAAGAAACCAACTTGGTACTTCCTTCAAGTATAGTTTAATCTATGCTTGGTTTTGTCAGCTTTAGTAATTCTTTTTCACACTGTGTGCATTGATAGGTATTAATATTCACATGTGGTCAATCAAGTAATAAAAACCCAAGGGAAAAACATTTGGTTTTAATGCAATGTACAGACAGTAAGGGTAACACAATCCTCATTTTCACCTATTATGAAGTATAATAAGAACAACATGCTCTTAAGATTTCATAAAAGTGCTATTTTAAAGCTGTGAGGGAATGACAAGGAGAACTGATTTATTCTCAAAAAATATTTATCTATTTCACCAAGATCAAAAAAGCTGTTGCCTCAAAGAAAAAAGTACATAATTTTAGCAATGTTTAAAAAAAAGACCATAAGTACCTAGGATTTCAACTCCTATTTGGGAATGCATTTAAAAAAAGGTGAAGCTTTAAATTTCAAAGAGAATTTTTTCAGATTTCCCCTGGATTATGTTACTAATTGGGAATATGTGGGAAATATTTCCCACAATTATGTGTATAAAAGTCAAGTTCCAGTGATAATTAGCAGCAATCCTAACACACGTGGAAAACATTAAAAGTACTTAAAATGATAAATAGTGATGACTTTATGTAGCCAAACGTATACTTTAAATACATAAAATGTTATACTGGATCAATCTAAAGGTCCACAATGACCTGTATGCTCTGACAGAAACTAGTAGTAGACATCTACAGCAAAAGGTTAAAAAAGATAAGAAAATAATTATACTTTTCTTGGTGTATTACACATTCAGCAACATGAGATACGGGAGCTTTATATCCCAGAGACTTCATCTGCATTTAGAAGATGTCAGTCACTGGGTTTTTTTGTAGAATTTGTTAAACTGGTATATAAAAATGCATGAGTTTTCGCATCCAGAATATCCTCTGGCAAGGAGTCCTACAAACTGTCACAAGCACACAAAGAATCATATCTTCTACTTCATTTCAAGTTATCATTTTACTTTAATTAGATACCTTTGGTTGTTAAATGAGAAAAAAAGTAATTCTTAATTTATCTCTTCCTGCCATCCATGATTTAATAGACCACTATTATTACCCACCCATACACCTCCAGCTTTCTCTCTTCCCAGCTGAAGAGTGTAAAATCGTTCCTTTCTCTAAAGAAGTTCCACACCTCTTACTAATTCTCTTAGAATTATACGAACTATAAGCAAAGGTCGTGTTTAAAAAGTAGATGTACACCCACAATGCAGTGATGGTACTATATTTTCTTCATCCTGTTTCTACTAACTCCTCAAATTGACTTTGATTTTTAAAATGCTAATGTGAATAGAGTAGATGTTCTATTATAAACTTCAGAAGAGATTTCTGTGGGTTGATCTTGTGTTCAGCCCCCACCACTTACATACGTAAGTTGGAAGCTGTTCTCCCTCATTCCTCAAATGCATCACTTCTGTCATTTAATTGTACAGCCAATCAATATTCTGAGATATCTTGCAATACTTCACTCTAAGCCTTTATTATTCAGGTCATTTGCAGATACAAAGAGTTTCCACTCCAGAGTTCCCTGTTCTACTCCAGCATTGCCTCCATTCACCTTTATCTTTTAGCCAGGTAATCATAGAATAGTTCAGGTTGGAAGGGACCTTAAAGATCATCGAGTTCCAACCTCCCTGCCATAGGCAGGGACACCTCCCACTACATCAGGGTGATCAGTGCCTTGTCCAGCCTGTAAGGAACTTCTTTTTCAGCTGACTTAAAAGAGACTCGGGTGATGCAGCTTGTCAATCACTTCTGGAGAACCTAAAAGGGCAATATAGTAACCAGATTTCCTCTTTCCTTACACTGAACAGTGACTGCAAAGAAGCCAGAAGGCTGTGATGCGTGACGTCTCTTTACAATGGGGGTTTTGAGTTTTTCCTCAATGCAGTCTACAAATTTGTATATCTACTCATTCTGCCTCAGTGGAGCTTGTGCTAATTTGCCTGCTACAGATGTGACACACTGATCTCACAACTTTCTGATCCTACCATATAGAGCACTCTCAAATACTTGAAGAAAGCATGTGATCTAACAATGAGTGTCTAAGATAGCATCTAGCTGAATTAACTCTTCTTAATTGCAATATTTATGTCTATCCAGTAATATGTTAAAATAGAAAACTAAAACTGAGTTACTTAACATGTCTGTAGTGCATCTGGTTTTCCATAACCTTTATCTTACTGCTTAGATCTCTATGGGATTGAAAATTAGTTCACATGCATCAAAACATCCCTACTGCAATTTAATGCCCATAATCAATAAAAACAACCATCACTGTCAATGGCTTTGTATTCACAAGGTGTAAATAATTTACATCAGTTCTGATTTTTCTTCTCTGAAAAATGAAAGTCTGGGTGAAACAGCATTTCCCATCAATAAAATCAGTGCATTTCTCTTTAAAAAAGTCAATGATCACTTACCAGAGCTGTAAAAACTAGGCCCAGTTTGTGCTATGTGCCAACAAAAACAACTGTTTATTAACTTGATAATTCTTCTCATTTATTACTGTATCAAGGAGATATAACTCAAACTTGTAATGAACAAAAAATAAAAATTATTGGTGCATCAGCCTAAGAGAAGACATTTTCCCCTGCTTGCTGGAGTAGAGCTCTGGTCTATATCACTCTCAGTTCCCAAGCCTCTTTCCACCTCTCCTTATCTCGGTCTTCATTTTCCCACTGTCAAAGCCTGTTTTTCCAGGAAGGAAAGTTATGGTAAAGATGAGGAATATTGTTCAGCACCTCTTTGCCCTTTGGCACTGCTATCAAACACAGGGATTTTATCTGCCACATTAGCAGAGATCTTACAAAAAACACATTCCTTTTTGTATAATGTACATGGTGGTCACTCAAACAATAACCAGTAACAGATGTCTGAAGTGAGGAGAATGGACTATTTAAATAGAACTTTATAAATTCTGATGATACTTTCCCAGATTTGAAACCTTGACACTTCATTTATAACTATCAGTATGGCCATATACTTTCCTTTGAGTGTTTATTTCTAATTCCAACCTCAGCAAGTATACTTTGTCCATCATGTTTCAAGTTTCACTATGACCTTTGCAGATAATCTTATCCTCAACTTGCATTCATTTAATAGCATAAAGATAGTGGTAAAAAATGAAAAACCCTTTGCAAAGAATCCAGTACCCAAATAAGGAATTTTGACAGGGGCTATGAACTTAAATGCTTACATAAAATTACTGGTCACTTTCAGGACTCTGCAATGACCATCTGGGAAAGTTTTTCTTTCAAAGGAAACACAGAAGTATGAAAGAAATGTAACCTGCTAGGGTGTTTTCCATTGAAATTTTAATGTTACAAGATCTGTATTCAGGTCTGCTTTCTAGGGATTTTTAAAAAGCATTCACCCAACATGCATGGGAAATTAAATAATAACTGTTTCAAATAACTTTATAGTTTAGTATTTTAAAAAAAATTGAGAATTTAGAATAAAAGTCCATTAATCTACATGTGTATCTGCCAATAGAACTTTTACTCATAGAGAAACAGACTAAAGATTAAACTTACATAACACAGAAGCAGCTTTTGAAGACTGGTCTTTACACTACTCATTTGTTTTAATTATCTTGTTTTCCCAATTGCTTTTAACAAATAAAATTTCCTATATGTATGTGTGGTTACAGCTGCTTAAAGAAAAAAAAAGTTTTTAAAAATGTCATTAAAAAAGGATCAATCTCAGTTACAGAAACAGAGGATAAGAACAAGAGCTAAAATGAGGTCACGTTCTACAATAGCAACATATCTGCATAGATTCAGGGGAGGTTCAGAGACATACATTTAGGGATAATATATTGTACTTGAGGACAAAACATATCCTTCAGGATCTCTAAACTTGCTGATAGGTAAAAACAAGCAGATTCAGGAGAAGTTTCACATTCCTGACTAAATTTTTGAGAACAGTTGAACAAGGTGAGTAATAATCCTAGAAAACACTCAATGTTAGCATAAATCCACTGGTATTTTGCTTAAGACATTCAGCCATGAATTTCAGAGTAATTTTTATGGAATATTCATCCCCCTTCTTCTAAAGACAGTGTTATCCTGTTTTACCCTCAGAGGCCATTAGATGAACTATGATCCATTCTTCCAATTGACAGTCCATATTGCAGGTCAGAAACTTTCTTTTCCCCCCATTACAATATTCACCTGAACCAATGCTATTGGAAATACAAAAAGTTGAAAAAGATGTCTTTAGAAGACAGAAAGGGCTCTCTCTATACAGCACTAATGTCTTCTGTTAATCACAAATAAGTGATGGATGCTACTAATATAATACAATTTCAGAAACTGAAAAAAAGCTACAGATACTATACAATAGTAAGTGTGCAAATCTTACAAGCGAAACCAAAGGAAGAACTCTCACATACTGATAAAATCCCCTGCCAAAGACAGCAGCTGACAAGACTGTATCAACTGAGCATCTTCAATGACATATGAAAAGCCAGATTGCTATGGGTAAGTCTTCACTTCCTTTGTGCCTGCATATTTTTAAAGAGCAAATATAGAAAAAAATACACTTTATAAATTAAGAATAAAAGAAGTTGTCTTTTGTCCTGTGGATTTCAATAAAGAAACACCTCCACATTACAGACGGAGAGAGAATTACCCCTTGGAAAGCAGCAACTAGTAGTTTGAATTAAAAAATTGGTAATATGCTGGCCTGACAATTGTCATTGATTAAAGGAATGAAGAAATAGAGACAACAACACATGACCAATCACAGTTCCTGGAGGACAAACTACAAAACCTCTGCAACTTTATCAGCCAAGCATCTTTGAAACATTCAGCCAAGTGCTAGAAACTCATTAAGAGAATTATACACTTTTTGGATAAAATGTTAGATTTTAACCTAACTGGAGATGTCAAAGTCAGAATAAAATCAAAATTAAAAATCTACTCACATAGATTTTTATATTTTAGAAAGGTATTTGATTCATTTTTTCAAAGAATCAATCTTTTTCTATACTACTGAGGATGTGGAGATTATCCACATTTATTTTATCCTCCATTAACTGATTAAAAACAGGAACAGCCAGGAAATAAATATTTAAGAAGCCTTGAAAAGTGGACTCCTGGAAAAGCTTACCTATATTCCAGTGGATTACACCTTTAAAGACTTGCTCCTGTAAGAATACCACACTGAAGAGAACTTTTTTTTTTCCACAGATGCCATGCATCTCTTCACAAGAAGACTGTACACAGTGAAGCAGTGAAATACTGAAAACACAGTCACAATAAAATACGAAAAGACATAAAAAACAAAAAAAAAAAGGCTGAGTTCACCACACATCTCAGATGACTGCAGGTAGCTTTGTTAAGTTTCTG
Organism: Turnix velox; assembly: GCA_013400935.1. Classification (NCBI taxonomy): domain Eukaryota; kingdom Metazoa; phylum Chordata; class Aves; order Charadriiformes; family Turnicidae; genus Turnix; species Turnix velox. The sequence continues at coordinate 117,821 of VZTY01030662.1, read as the reverse complement.
AACATAACCTTGGAAGGAGCAGGTGGAAAAGTGATTAAGTAAAATCTACCATATGGTGACACATTGATTCCCAAAGGGAAATTAGCAGGATTGGAAGCACCACACAAGTCTCCTCCAATTGAATCAATGTAATTAACCTACAGCAATGCATCATCCTTTCTTTGGATTAGTACAGGAGAAGGATAAAACATTTTGTGACTTTATCTCACTTCAGAGGCCTTCTCCTGAAAAGGAGAGCACAAAAAATAGACAATTGTGGCCATCATCCCCCCAAAAATTACATTTTCCCAGCATCTGGAAATTCCTAATCTCTTCCCTATTTCAACATGACAAAGCCATTCTTTCAAACAATCTTGCTACTTGAGATTTTTCCATTACTTTGAATATCATTTACTAGTCCTAATCCTCATCTGATTATTGAGCCACTACCAACAAACTATTTTGCTTCCCTCTCTCCATATTTTGGGAGCAGTAGAGGAGGGAGGGCAACCAAAAGGCTGTTGCCTTGTTCCTAACTTCATTTATTCAAACTTTTATTTCAGGCTTTCACTGTGACACTACCTGTGTATCCCTGCTACAGTGTTGGTGTCCACCATTACTTTTCTCCTTCATAGGGAGACTTCCAAACCCAGATCAAAGGGCTTTTTCCAAAACTCAGCTGAGGCTTGTTAAAGCCTGTGATTTCTTACTATTCAAAAGACTAAAATAGATTAACAGTAGGTATGTCCAAAATTCACTATTTACAGGAAAATTAAGAAGAGACTAAATAAAAACCTAAATCTGATTAATACAGAAACATTATATGAACACTATACAACATATATATATCCTAAAGATGTGAAATGTCAGTTGACATTGTGGGGGAAAAAATACACACACACAAATAGATGGTTAGGAACAGGTTTTAAAGGCACTCCTTTCTATGTCACAACTTGCAGCTAGAAGGTGGTAGTACAACCAATTCTGTAAAAAAATATCCTGTTCCCATTACTGTACTAAACAAATTCTTTGCCTCAAATTCACCATTTCAGTTAGATGCTTAAAATATTGGAAAGCAAAACTGGTATGAATAACTTAGTTTTAACAAACAGATAAAGATCACTTGCTGCCTCACTTAGTAATTTCTACTTATCATTTTTCCATCAAAGGAAATGAAGCTTGGTCAGGCAGCTGAACAGGAATTAATGCTTACAGCCAAAGAAATGTTGATACAGTTGCAGATTATCTTTCTTCATGTGCTGCTTGGGAGTATGGTATTTACTGGGCAAAAATTATCAATCTTTAACACTTGCAAAACATCTGGACCAAGTGGTCCTCACTAATGCTAACAGAACTTCAGCAGCAAAGAGCAATTAAGTCTTACAAATGAAGAGACAGTGATCTACAGAATGAAAGCTTTACTAATCTCTTATAGTAATAGTGGCACGTTTATTAAATACTTTAAACATACAGGCTTTCCTGTATGTTTTATACAACAGCTTATTCTATCAGATGACTATTCCTAAAACTGACTTTCTTCCCAATAATTTAGCTCATCCACATTGCCGTCCTGTCTGCATTTTGATTTTCTTAAAGTGGCAGCATTATGGGTGGTGTGCATCCTTTGATATGCTGTGACTTTTATCTCTTTAAAATAATTGTAGAAGAGCAAATAGATTTGTACAAAGTTGTAAGAAAAACTCAGATGAAGAACTGTAACATGAAGTTAATGAGACCATGAAGTTAATTAATAGAATTCTCAGAAGCAGTGTCAAGTTTTAGTTAGTGATTCCATGGCCTACTTCTAAGTCAACAAAAAAAACTTGCCCATAGTTCTGGATATATGTCTGGAAAGGTTTAGGGTTTGGAGGTTCTTTGTTACCTGTAAAACCTTACAGATACACTGAAACTAAATTCATAAATATATTAATAAAGGCTTTGAAGATAAAAGATACTATCCTAAAGTATATATATGGGGATTTTTACTAGATACATCTATAAAAATGCTTTTATGCCATCCTTATTAGCTCCATAATGTAAACAAATGAGGAACAGTCTACCAAAACTTGTAGTTTTCATAACTCTTTGTGATGTAGATGATATGGTACTTAGATAATATCACACATGGCCACTGCACTTGCATTTCCTTTAGTAATAACAATGCTGAAAACATGCATTGATTACAAAAAAATAAACAAAACAATAAGGCCTAGCTATGTTGAAGTCATTCCAGGGGCCACAATAACACAAGACTTGAAAGAGATGTATGCTCCTGTTCCTACAACCAAAGTAATATCAAATAGTAGTTAGAGAATTTATTTAATGTGTGGTACCTGTCCCTGCTAATATCAAGCAGGTATAAGAAAAATACTTATGAAATGTATTGCTCTGACACCCCTTTAAAAAGCCCCAAGCCAGCTGAAAACAAAAACCATTCCTCTGCTTTACTAAAACCAGAGCGATGATGCAAAATAATTCTTTGATCTATTATCTACTTGAAAGTAATAAGTTAAACGCAGGCAGCAAATGCTGACAAATCCCAGTAGTAAACAAACCAGTTTCACATTTTACATATTATCAAGAGGCTGCAGAATTAATGGTTACAGCCAAAGAAATGTTGACACAGTTGCAGATTGAGCCTTAACATGCTGATCATGTTAAAATACTACGCAAGAAATATTTTTCCACTTTGTAAAATGCCAGACTGTTTACACACGTAAATGGCTAGAGACCTTGTTGTCTGTGTGTGGTCCCAACATTTCAGTATCATAACCATGAATTATAAAGAGAAGCAGCATGAAATAACTTATTCTACTTTCAGTGTATGCCAGACTGTCAATATGAAAAGCATTGAAATTTAAGTTTTTTAAATTAAGCATTACAGCATACACGTGATTACATCTTTATTCTCTCTCATGAAAGGAATTAATAAATAAATAGAAACAAAGCTCTTCTAAGAGTAAACAGAGTAAACATTTGAAAAAAGTTAATTTTATATTGTTTAGAAAAGAACATGGGGGGGAAAGTCAAGAAATTAACAGATTATCATCACTAAAAAACAAGACATTCTGAAACTATGGCAACTTCACTCATGTTCTCTTAGCAATTAAGATGAATTCAACTATTCTAATTTTAATTACAACTGTAACTATTACATCACAGCTCTATAGCATGAACGTCTTAAATCTCTAATTTGCCAATTTTTAGCAATGTTTTGGACAACTTACTTAGAAATCACTGGAAAGTCTTGTGCTTGTGACTTTTCTTATTTAAAAAATAAAAAGCAAAGGCTTACTGATGTCATAGTGAAGAGAGCATTGTGAAACCATTAGGGGAAAGCAGATGCAAGCTATCTGCAGCACAAGAAGATCAATCAGTAGCTTTACCAATTATACACTAACATCTAAAGACTGTCATAGCTAAAGTGTGTTCCATTTTCCCAGTCTGTGTTTAGCAATAAAAAATACATATTTTTTTACAAAGGGAAGTATGTAGTATAAATAAAAAATACTCCCTTCAATCACTCAATATAAGAATTCTCAATATTTTTCACACTAATTGAAATTTTCTCCTACAGGCAGCAGCAATAAAAGGCAAAGAGCCATAACCTTTCCAGCATCTGTCTGTGAACTCCTCTTCCTCCTCCAGTTGACATTTCTAAGATCTCAAGAATGTGCATGTAAAAAGGGCAGAGACAGACTGTTGGTGCTATTTGTCCATTTTTTTCCCCCCTCTCCTTGATGTTCATTTGCATTTGTGGAAAGGTGAATTGGGAAGAAACTGCCTATTAAGTTTTCCATATGCTTATATTCTGCTATTACTTTTAATTACTTTTAATTTTTTTATTTTAATCTTGTATTTTTAGAGAAGAAACTGTTTTAAAGAAAAGAAACAGCCAAAGATACAATAATGGATGAACACAATTAACACTGTGGGACTATTCTAATTCCATTTGGGATGCACATGCCTCATGAGGTTGTGTTTTTGTTCTGCAAGTATTTAAGAAAAACAAACAAGTCATCAAAAGTCTTTAAAAGTATACTTCCAAAATTAAGAGAAATGATCAAGAAGTCATTAGAAAAAAATTATGTATGAAGGGCAATTTGCTATAAAAACAAACAGTAAATGACCCTTGAAAGGGGTTCTTCTGAATTTCCTCTAAGGCAGCAGTCAGGCCTTGTAACTAGGCAGAATTGAAATGGCCAAAATCTTACTCTTTTCTTCAGCATTAGATTTTTCCCTACCAGAATTTGTATCAAACAGGAATTTAGGAAAAACAGTCCAATCATAACAGTTCCTACATGCTACATAATGTAAGTCTCAATGATGACAACAAAAGAACAGCCCTATAAAAAATACCATCAAATTAGTGAATAGACTCCACTGTGGATTTCATTTGCATTTTCTGACACGTCAGACTTACTCCTGTCATCAAATTAGTCTGTAAATTCCCTGAGATTTGGATTGCAATTATGTAACAGTTAAACACATAGGAAAAAAAGAACTAGAGACTTTTAGACAATACCACAAAGGGAACAACTTTTAATAAATTGTTTTCCACTACTGAAGATTATCTTATTATGGTAAGTCAATCCACTCTGGTAGAGCTACTTATATTACTCTCCTTCCTCCTATTTTTATACTTAAAGGAACATCAAAATAAAGAAGGGAAAGTTATGTGCTGCATGACCCCATGAACTGTCAAATTCTAGGATCTTGGCATTGAACAGATCCTCTTTAATGGCCAAAGGCTCATCTCTTTACCAATTCATCAGTTAAGCAAATATTTTATAACTATATGCTTCTATCAGACTTTATGCCTATGATACAAAGCAGAATAAACCAAAACCATATATATTTGGTTAATTATGAGTGCTATTAAATCATGGATATATTCATTGAGCAAAGACAACCCTCTGAGTTTAAAACAGGAGAATATTGGCTTGAACATGAAAGGCTGTATTTAACTCTATCTTAAATAAACTATTTTTGCACCAGATGAGTGGTGTCAGCTATGTCCAGGCACCTTACTACTTCCTGAAAACTAAGCAGAGAGGTGCAAAGTGAATGTTACACATTGGGACAGAGCTTAGTCTAGTTACCTCACATGTTGGTGACTCTCCTCATTTTGCTCTAACAGCATGAAAATGCTGAGTAAATGTGGCTGTGCCACATTTTGTTGCATGGAAACCAGTGACATGACAGCATTCATCTGTATTTATGTTCTCTTCCTCACTCTCACTAAAGACTAACAACCAACTACTCTTCAATCTGGAGTATCTTTGTAGTAATGCTCCACTGGAGTGCTATTAATATGTACATGGCAAGTAACATAGAAAAAGAATAAACTTTTTGTCTTGCTGAGGCTTGCAAGGCAAGGAACTCACATAAAAAGACTGCAGATATGGCAAAGAGGCCACAAGGGAAAGTTATTAGGGCATGAAAGATAATACGTGCTCTTCAGACTTCATAATTGGACTATAATTCCCTAGTAAGGTATATGCCACCATCAGGAAAAGATCACCTTGAAGCACTGCAATCACTGAAGTTAAGACTTTGGTTTAAAACTGTCTGCAAGTGGTCCAAATCACAAACTAGTCTTTTCCCACTTACCCAAGTGAAAAATATCCCAATTATAACTGGTGTTTTGCAGTAAGAAGGCAGAGTAGTCTTTTGGCTAGGACTCAATTAAAAAAAAACTACATTCAATGAAGCAAGGGAATAAATAGATTGGTTTGATATGCAAAGGCACAGACACGCTTGGCAAACTTGATTTTCATTTACCATTTCTTTGTATAATTAAATGACCATATGCATTACTCCAATCTTTATTCATTACATAAAAGTTTTATTCTTTCTGTTCATTTGGCAAAGCAATGTCACACAAAGGCAAAAGTGGACAGTTTCTGCTAAAAAACTTAAGGAAAGAACAATACACCACAGCAAAGGAATAGAATATGGGCAAACTCTACAGAACTGGCTATTTGAAAAGGTTTTTTATACTGATTAAGACTTCCTTTTTCAAAATTATTTCTGAGATTATTACTAAATCTCTTTATTATGGGGAGGGCTTCAGGGATTAAAAATAAATAAATAAATCAGCCATGACCTCCCATATCTTGACATATAGTAATGTATATCATCTAAGTAATTCTTTTAAATCTTGTTTCTATCTTTTTTTCTTAATATCTGAAAGGAATATTTTGATCAGAATATTCTCTTTCAAATTAGATGAGTCTCAGTTTTAGCACGGAATACATATTATTCATCATCTAAGTTTGAAATGTATCAGTTGGAAAATAAATGGAAGAAAAAACACACAGAATATGCATGATAATTTTTTTTAACATGACTTTTTCTTAGTCAACATTTGTTTAAAAAGTCTGAAAACTATATTTTTGTATTGGTTCCATAGATACACCAACATTATCCATTCTAGGAAACGTTTCAACCATACACATTTTAAATCACTTAATGTTTTTAATTTCTTATGTTGTTTCTCAGCTTTTAAACATATTTACACTCGAAGCAGGGGAACTAGCACAAGATAAAAATCATCAGTGGAAATCATTTAAGAGTGACCATACCATTCCCTGCTAAGTTACATTCAGTTACTTGTTGAGTGCCTTTCTCTGGTTTATGACACAGAAATATAAACACTTTAAGATTAATTTCATGGGTTTTCATAATAGTTTTTTTCACTTAATCGTTTTACCCATGGATTCTAATCACAAGTTGGCAACCCATGTGGTTTCATTATATTATTTTCATATGGAAATTATAGCTTATGTTATTTGGCTCTATCTATTTTTCAGTATTTTTCCAACCTAACTGCTTTAGACACTGACATTATAGACAAACAGACTGCATTTTCGAAAGACAGGCAAATGGAACAGAGAAAGGCTGTTGATGAAACCAATTAGTATGTCCTCAGTTAAGATACAGTATGCTGCCAATATACTACTACAAGCTTTCATCCAAAGCCCACCAACTTAGTGAGGTTTAGGTCAGATCCACTATAGAAAGAACTTAATTCAGTAGTGGTAAATGAAATCTAAGATGTATAATTTGCTTAGAAAACACTCCAAGTAACACTGTGAATAACACTGGTGACTTCTTCACAGCTCATGCAGATTTTTAGTTCCTTAAACTATTATTAAAAAAGGCTGGAATGTATAGTTTTGTCAACCACATTGTCACAGCTTCATTGAGCAGCTGTCAACTATTACAAAAAAACCCCAGCATCATCATCCCTTTTAGAAGAACTAGTTTGGGAAGTGAAACACTTACATGGGATCTAAAGTTTCTGGAGTCATGGTAATGAATCTGTTTTCATCAGGTGACCATGAATCATCATTTTATCGTCAGTTTAAAGGCTTTTCACAAGAGTTGAGTGTCATCAGTGCACATGCTTAGCAATGACTGCAGCAGAAAATGGAAATAGAGTGCCATGTACCTCTATTTAAGAAAAAATTTGACCATTGAGTCAAGAGAAATACTGCAAAGTCATGGTTGAATAAGTGCTGCAGTACACACACAATGTCCTGAAACTAAGCTTTTATTTGAGAATTGAAACCAAGCAACAATTTTACCCATAAAAATAGATTCCTTTTAAGGAAGTTGCAAACCACATGGAAGAAACATAAGGAAAGAATAAAAATGTGTTGTCAGTCTCCTCCCTTTTACTCCATAGTACAGTCAGAATACACTGAAATATCAAATACCAAATATCTACATTGCCCAGGGTAGGGAAAGGCCACACAAAACAGTAGGTTAAGTTATGTATTGAATTTTCATGATACTAACATCAAATAAAACCTGCATCATTAAACTCTTTGTACATGACATTACCAGGTAGTATATGAAACACATATACCTTTACCTTACAGCCTCCTAAGCTCCATCTGAACTGACTGGAAAGAATTGAAGAATTTCACCTACAGCAAAAGCTGCAGCTTCTCCCAGGACCTGAAGGTATTCAGTGACCCCATGAAGCATCTCTGCTAAGCCCCAGTGTTTTGCTGGACTCAGAAAAACTGAAGTCTGTTCCTAAATCTTCCATGTTATACTTGGGGCTCAAGAAGGAGATACCACCAAGATCTCCAACAAACAGCACAGTGGAGGTGTAAAAAATAGTAGTGCTGATCAGAAATAAGGCATACAGCTATTACACCATGCAATTAGACCTTTGAATCAATTACACTTAAAAAAAATAGAAACAATTCATGTGTTTTTAGAATCCCATACCACCAACACACTAATACAGTGCTTATAATCAGCCTTATTTTGTGCCACTACTAGAACTTTTAGAACTAATCAGATCAATTTTTGGATGAGGAACCCAAAGTAATGAACACTTCAAGTAAGAAACAAAACAACAGTTCAGTTATCTCTGTAAAAGCAGTGTTTCCACTATTGATGTTTATCCCCCTGGTTTCTTTTCTCCTTTTGCTAACACTTCAATTTCTCAGCTATTCATCCACTCATCATTTCCCTAGGCTTGAAAATTAATCCTCTGAGGTCAGTGAGGAAACTTCCATTGACTCCAGGAGGTTTAGAATTAGACCATACACTTAATTTTCCTCCCTTCTCTGCCCCCTAATTTCCTCTTTTCTTTCTTCTGGAACTTATTTACCCATCACTTCAGTCATTCCATATCTGGACCCATGAAATTGGAAATTCAATGCAGAGTTAAGAAAGAGGACTAAATAGATGGCCTCAATCCATTATTATTACTTTCTACTATTTTGAGTCATATTTTCCCCCCTCCCATGTCCCTTGTTATATTTTTGAGACATTTAAGACCTTTTAGTAGTATATTTTATCCATTTATTTAGTAAGGAACATCACAGTTGAGTAAAGTGTATGATCCTGGCAATTACAAGCATCTAAATTTAAAGTTCTTGTGACTAATGTTGCTTAAAGGGGAACACCATCCCTAGTTATCCATTATTAAACAGCTAATGTAGCTATACCTTAATAGCTATATTAAGAAATACAGCTCAATATTTTTTTCTTAAAAAGCAATGTAAGAACATCCAGGACACATAACATTCAGCAAACTTTAATGAGGCTGGAGAACTTTTAGAACTTCTGATTGTAGAAAATTTAAATCTTAGCATATTTCTATCAAAACATTTGTAAATATTCCAGTGATTGAAATTTCACATAAGATATTTTAATTTTGCAATGAGTTAAAAATGGACATAAGAAAATATCATGTTTATCAGTTATGAAGCTCTAAAACTTCAAAATTATGTAAAACAAAAAAAGCATATTGAATATTAGTCTAGTTACCCTGAGCAGTCACAACATATTAAAAAAATTCTTTAAACATTCTTTCTTATTCTCTCTCTCCACTTGAGAGCAGAGTATACATGCAGATATGGACTTAATATAGTAATAAAATGCATTTACCACCCTCCATTATAAGGAATCAGAGGAAAAACTCCAAAAATAGATGAGAAAAACTACCCAACTCCCTAGTTGTTTTCTTTACAAAGAACTTGCAAGAAACAGCAAACATATCAGTTTCTCACAGAGCAAAATACTTAAAGAAATATCACAGACACACTTCACAGCAATGTTAACTCTAATCTGCCCTGCCCAATTAGATGCCACCTAAGAATCATCCAGACATAACTGATACAGAAATCTTTGTCAGAGTAATATTGCTTTAGTTCAACCGGTGCATATTAAAAAAAAAAAAAAAAAGGCAAAGCAATGGAAAGGCAGGAGATATGGTAAAGCTTTAGCATTAGAAACATATTAAGACATTTATACACCCATTGGAGTATCAGAAAAATGACCTTTTAAAATAAAGCACTCCTTTTCTCATTCCAGATCAAAGACAATAATATCTTCTACAGGTCTACAGGTCTGAGAGCAGATCCTATAGATGATCAGCACTATGCTTTAAGTGAATATTGTCTGCCAGGAAGGTATCTCTCTATGTTCATCTACCACTGGTAGGGCCTACAATAAATATTCTTTCTAGGTACACTTTATCTTACAGAGCACTACTAAGTTATACAACGACAGATGTTGTCTTTGATAATAAATCAGTACCTTAACAAATACATTGAGACACATCAAGATAAAAAAATCTGCAAGATACATACATATTGACCTCATTTTTCTAACCAGTTATTTCCAGTACTTCCACCTTTCTTCCCACTATGAAAGAGAAAATTATGCTTCAAGGGAACTTGTAATATAAAACGCAAAAAATTTGACATAGGGAGGACCAAAAAGTTTCATACACATTTCCAACATGTAGTAATTTCAATTGCTAACAAGGGAATATTTCTGAAAAACCATTTGTAGAGTGTGCTGGATGACCAGAGGGACCACTGAAACTATAATTAACTTCATCTAAGATATGTGCTAGCAAAAGCCTACAAATCTGTGACAGAATGGCTCTCTTAATTTGTCAAAGTAGGAAATGGCAAAGTAAAAAAAGCTTCCCTTTGAGTTGAGCTATTGAAAAGCAGTAAGAACTGAAAGCCTTGAGCATTTGGCAAATGAATGAGCTGCAGCAAACAGTAAATGAAATTTTTCTATTACAGCTATAAAAATTATTATATTGAGTTCTACAGTTGGCATGGATAAAGTCAATTTATACAATTCTGGAAGAGCAATTTTTTCTAGTTTGTCCAAAGTTTTAAACAAGACCCTAGTGATATCATTTTTCAAATCCATATAGCGTTCCTGATTCTCCTTTAAGCCTCACCAATTAAAGATTTATTTCTCAGAACAGCAATAAAATATTTTAGCAACACAAAGAGAAAGCTTAATTAAATTCACATGTCCTATTTTACAGAATTTGGGTTATTTTACCACGTAGCACTTCATGAAGTATCAATATTTTCTACAATTGAAAATTGCTTGTCAAATTCAACTTGCACAATTTATCTGCTGCACATCACAACATCACAGCATGCCACAGTCACTTGGCAAGTGAAGAAAGTGTGTTTAGAACTTAACTGCAGCTTTTCTCTTAAGGTTTAAAGTTATTTTACTGCATCAATTATTTTATTTCAATCGCTCATAATTGGCCATAAAACCAAGCCTAGTCTTGCCTTCCAAAACTAGGTCAACTACTCCCTCTACTGAACGTATTTGACCATTACATTGCAAATACAGAGATTCTCATTTACACGCTGATAAGAATTAAAGCCATTAAACACATTATTACAAAATTATAAGTGTTTTTCTCTTGAAACACTGCTAAGCTAAGACCTGAGAGACTGATAAAGCTGGACATTTTAGTCTATTACCAAAAAAGATTAGCATACACATGATTACCAAATAAAAAAACTTAAAAACCGGAAACCCATCAGTTAAAACAGAAAGAACCTAAAAGTAAGAACACGGTATTTTATATTTTACACTTTTTAATGCAGAATCTTTTAGCACAGGTATCTTCTTTGGAAAATTTATGTGACAGTTAAACAGTTTTTGCTCCAGGAGAGAGATTTTACAAGACGATCTTTTGAGACCCCTTCCAATCCCTGACAATCTACGATAACACGTTACATACAAATTCATTGCATGTAAAGAATTGAATATTTATACACAAATCCACAGACTAACAAGTGCTATGCATCTCTGCACAGAGTGAATTCAAATCAGCTTTTCACATATTTTTCATTATGTGACAAATTTTAGTTAAAGCAAATTTATTTTTCAGCATTCCACACATGCAAAAATTTTACCATTTCCCAAACACTATCAGGAAGAAATTAAAGATGTGTCTCATTGGCACTCTGAAAAGTTTATTGGTGATACTGCTCACCCACAAATACCCACTCAGTGAGATCCTAACCATTAGCTCAGATAGTCAGTGATGTGAAACTGCTTAGTGATTGCCAGGGTACCTGCTGAATACTAGTAAAGAGTTTATGCTCAAGTAGAAGCTGTAATCACACAGGTCAGTAAACAACTATCTTAAATTTTTTTACATAGTGGAGATACTTCAACTCACACCATTGTCCTGTTGAGCACTTGTATTAATATTGATGATATCAAGAGCTCTCAGCTGAGAAAAAAAATGCCTTCAGTCTCAGCTTCTGATGAGAAATGCATGAGTGGCATATAGACTCAGATTATCAGCTTAAATGTGCTCAAAATCAAAGATATTTCTCTTCCTATAACAATTAAGAAGCAGTTGTTGGTACAGACATTAGATTGGTATGGTTATTATAAAGGTTTATGATCATGTTAAAAGTTTAAAAGGAAATGAAGCAGAGTCCCAGTAATTTATAGCAGTTTTCTTTGGAAAAGAACAGAAAGTAGACAAAAATTAAGTGTCCTTTCTGCTTGTCAAACAACTTGGTTACCCACAAAACCAAGCTTCAACTTCCACAGACTGATGAGGAGGATTTCTGTAGCTACCCTCCAAAAACCCAAAGTTTAAACACTGAGGAAAAAGTCTTTTCTGTTAAGAAAATTCCAGGGAAAAAATACTTTCAAGAGAAGAACATAATATTGCACTAATCACATTGAAAAGCATGCAGTACCTCAGCTACCTTAGATGTTCAGGGACCACAGAAACAAGTCAGAAGGTCCAAAAGAGAAAGTTTCACAACTTTTATTGCACAATTAGATTTAATTATTGAAAAGCTGATATAATTCTTGATAAGCTGATATAATTAGAGTAAAAGAATTATGAGGGTCTGTGTTTATAATAGAATATTTTGAAAAGGGTTACTCTTCAGATACATAACCAAAAGTCAAAACAAGTTGCAATGACATTTTAATAGATGTAAGATCAACTAATGTTTTCTTTTCCTGAAAGCAGGAAAAGAGGAGAAACATATGCAAATATAGAGTGAAGTGTGATAAACAGTTTAAGAACACTGCTATGCCCTAACCCAGGAAGTATTAGATCTTGTAAGTTCCCAAATATTGCAAAATTATAGTACAAGAAGAGTTCATAATAAATTTTCAGGTACCAAATATACTTTATTGTGAATTCATGCAGTTTCTAAGTATAAAACTAATCACTTCTAGTTACACAGTTTCAACCTTCCTGCTTAGAGTCATTCTGCAACAACAGAGCAGTGGAGCAGTGACTCAAGAAATCTGTCTCCAAAGAGAGAGAAAATCTAATAGAAAACATTATACTATTACAACCAGAAGTCTATAGGATGCACCTTTTCATCATCAACTTTTTAAATCAATACTCACACACTCTAGGCATAATTTAACTTTTATTATCTTTTAAAATTAAAGTTATGATGTTCTACTTACCTTAATGACAAATTTGTTGGATGCCATGACAGGTCTGTGTAAGACAGTCCTATAAAAACATCAATTAAAAGTGATCAGTACTAGAGAAAACCTCAGATCTTTGCATACACTGAGAAGAATTTTTAAAGTCTATTGGTTTGGGTTTTTTCATTGCACTCATTCACTACCTGCAGTTCCAGTAGACAGTAGTATCAGAGTATAAACCAGTTGAAAAATAAAGCAGTCTTTTTTAAATAAGACACTGTGGATTCTGGTGCAACTAATGTGCATGTATTTATACATACAACTTTTGTCAGTCTTCTAAGTAATGGTTAGGAAAACAGTAAGAAAGCTGCAGATATATACACTTCTCAGGGTGTACTTCAAGTTATTGTAAAGCACTGGGATAAAGCTGTCAAAATTTCATACAATTCAGATTGGCGAGGTGTCTCTGTTAGGCACTACACTTACGTATTTCAAAATGCAGTCATTATCCTTATTTAACACCCAAAAAGTATAAAGTAAGATAAAGACTACACTTCTTCTCTCAACAAAAACAACCAATACAAAATAAAACAAAAATAGCCTGGAAGAAACAACCAAAAAGTATGACAGTGATAAATGTTATAGCCGCCAAGCCCCTAAAATAATCTCAAGTTAAGAACCCTCTAATTAAAATCACTATTTGCTGTGGAGTTCACCATCAACTAAGAGCTTTTATAAGAGCAACGACAGCACTGAACAAATCTAACATTTACATGGAATTACCTGTACCTGGGGATGTGATAGTACACAAAGTACTTTGGCCTAATGCTACCAGGAACATAGTCTCCATACGTTACTCTACATAAATTTTGAGCTGTATATAGCATATAATTCACAATGGTGCTGCAGGCATGTGATCTGAAGAACAATATTTGGACTGCTCAGGCTCATGGTAGCAATAATATGATGAAGAGTTGCACCAAAAAATGACAGAGCATCATTACCTATTCAAATACTCACATCCTGCTTGAGATCAAGCAAACAACATGAAAGAATGAGCTGAACAGATTCTAGAAGCACCAATCTCTTTTTTTTGTATCAATTTGACATCTAGAATATTTTGTTGCAAAAAATCTGCCACTACTGATATGCAGGCAGAAGTCCTCTCCAAATGCAATCTACAAAACTCCTTTGGTTCCATTTGGTCTTTATGGGAGTAAGCTGACTTTGGGAGTTTGCCAAAAACCTCATTCTTTGCATTGACTATACAGATAAGGTAAAGGAAATATCACAGACAAAATAAATGAAAGCAAACCCTTAGAAAACCACAAAGAATACACCTAATGTGTGAAATGTCAAGAAAGTCACTGAAACTCCCAATACTAAAACACTGGAAATGAGGAACAGCATCTATTAACTGTACAAGAGAAAAAACTAATAAGCATCAAATTTCTTTGCCATTTTCTGTGTTGTAAAACCCCCAGAAGAAACAAGGTATGATTGCTCTATAGGTAATAGAATCCTCTGCAAACTAATGCAAACTTCTTAAGGAAACTGTACATAAGGAAACTTGAAGATAAGCAAATAAGGCAGAAAAACCCCTCTCATAAACTACATAAAAAGTTTCTTAAAAATGTCTTGACATGGAATTTGTAGTATTTCAGCATCTAAACCTTTGTACAAAAAAGAAAAAACACAACCCAGAATTAAACACACAGCTTCCCTGCAGCTAAAGTGAGACACTCTTCAGCAATAATGCAGCAGCAAATGTATCTTTCCTAAATTTGAAATTAAGTAGAGTGGCAGACACTCAGGAGAAGGCAGAAAACAGCCTCCCTGAGAGCAAGCTAAAATGTTTTCTGACTGCTGATGAACCTTACCTTACCTTAGTAATTTCCTGGGGTGAAGGAAGTTGGAACTCAGCAGGAACGAGAAACTGAAGTCTCCTGCTGCACATACCCAAAGACAGAGAAACTTCTAACACAACAGCTGCATACTATTCACGTTTTGCTCATCTTTGGTTGCCTTTGGGGACAAGTGGACACCTGAAAAAGGCAGAAACAAAACCACAAATGCTAATTAGGCAACAAGCTAATATTAACTATCTTTATAGCTCATAATGAACTATTACCATATAATTTTTTTTCTTGTGCTTTCCAGTCTTTTAATGGATTGGCCATGGGAAGCTGAAGCCTTCAAAAGGTCCTTGCCAATGGCACTGTGGTTGGAACTAGATGATCTTTAAGATCCTTTCCAACTCAAACTATTCTATGATTATATAAGTCAAATATACAGTTTCTGAGAGCAGATCCTAAACTTGGGGCTAGTAATACAACAATCAGCAACTTACAGACTTAATAACGCATTTCTAGTTCCGGGAAGATGAACCAGAATCTGCATATTTTGCAGTCTCAGGAATTTTAAATCCTAATTCTTCTACTTAATCTTTGGGAAACACTCTTCCAACACGTTAGCATGGAACTGTTATTTACACTCTTTCATTCATGAATCACAGAATAGTTTGGGTTGGAAGGGACCTTAAAGATCATCGAGTTCCAACCCCCCATAGGCAGGGACACCTCCCACTAGATCAGGCTGCTCCAGCCAAATCATCTATGAAGTTTAATAATTCATTTTAAGAACCATTACCCACACAACCACATAGAATTACAAGAATCAGAGTCTGTAAAGAATATCGGCATGCTTACTGCAGAGACGTGTTAGCCACTGTCTTATTATGTTGCTATATTTAAGAGTTGCTATACTCCTTTCTGCACATGAAAAACTTGTCTTTCGGCAATAAGTTATATATATATAGTTATAAACTCTGTAACTATGCACAAAATTTAAAATATCCATTAATACAAGTACATAATAAATTTGACAGCAATAGCAGGGGGGAAAGAAGGCAAATACAGGGAAAGTGTTGAATAGAAAGAAAAAAATTTAAATAAGGCAATAAAAAAATTTAAATAAGGCTATAAAGATTTCTTGACATTGTTTCGGCCGGGGCAAAAGTGACCGCCTGCAGGAAAGCTCACACAGGTACGTGAAGCAGAGTGATTGCAAGAGGAATTAAGCAGAAATAAAGAGGAATAAAGAAGGAAGAGATGTGCATGTGTTTTTAAGCGCATCCGGAGGTTCGAACCTCGCCGGGCCGAGAGGGGGCGGATTAGAAAGGAAACAGCGTCGGGGGCAGGTGAGGCAAGAGCAGGCCGGAGCCCTCACACTAACAGGCCCCCCAGAACAACACCTTACTGTAGGGAGGAAAACCTGACTGAAACACAATGCTGGATCCCGGCAGAGCTACCGCTGTATTTGAGTCGTACCTCCTCCCTGCTCCAGCGCCTGCCTCCAACGCTTCTAACGGCTCTCTTGCCCCCAAGCAAGATGGCCGCCGCCACGAGCTTCTTCTCCCCAATCCAAAATGGCCGCCGGCTGTAACCGCCGCCCGCCCTTCCTTGCCCGAACGCAAAATGGCTGCCGCGCGCGTCTTGCCACGTGACGCGGCGTTTGGACGGGAGGAGGAAGTGCCCCGTCGGGCCGTACTTCCGATGTGACTGAGGCGGCCATTCAGGCGCTGCGGTACCGGCGGACGGGCAGAGTGGGCTCTATGCCCTCTGGGCGGCTCCTCCTCGGGGCTAGGTGAGAGCCGAGAGGGCTGGTGAGCGTGAGGAAAGGGGAGACAGGCTTTTGGAGTGCGCTTTCCTCCTCGGCTACTCCTCGCCCCAGCCGGCCGCGCCGCAAGGTCGCTGGGACAGAGAGAGGTGGGCTAGGGGACGCATCGCGGTGTGAGCGATGGCGGAGGGGTCCCTGTCTCCTTTAAGGCCCCCTCGCTCCTCAGAGGAGCGGCCGTTCGATTTAGCTTCCCCTCAACAGGCAGCTGGTGACCAAATCCTGGGATCCATCGAGTAAAGTGTGACCAGCAGGGCAAGAGAGGTGATTTTGTCTCTCTACTGGGCTCGATGAGGCCCCACCTGGAGTTACTGTGTCCAGTTCTGGAGCCCTCAACATAAGGACATTGAGATGTTTGAGCAGGACCAGAGGAGGCCATGAAGATGATCAGAGGGCTGGAGTAACTACCTTATGGGGACAGGCTGAGGGAGTTGGGGTTGTTCAGCCTGGAGAAGAGAAGGCTCATAGTATGACCTCATATACACTATGAGGTCATACTACTATGAGGTCATAGTATATATAGTAGCTTCTAAATACCTGAAGGGGGCTACAGAAAGGCAGGAGTAGTACTTTTTAATAGGATATGTGATGGCAGGACTAGAAGTAACGGATGTAAGTTGGACAAGGGGAGATTTGGGTTAGATATAAGAAAGAAATTCTTTGTGGTGAGACACTGAAACAGGTTGCCCAGAGGTCTTGTGGTTGCCCCCTCCCTGGTAATGTTTAAGTCCGGGCTGGGCAAGGCACCGAGCAGCCTGATCTGGTGGGAGGTGTCCCTGCCTATGGCAGGGGGGTTGGAACTTGATGATCTTCAAGGTCCCTTCCAACCCAAACCATTCTATGGTTGAAATATTTAACATCTGAAGAAGTCGAATTTGTAATTAGATAAACATAACAAAATAACAAAGCTTTAGGATTCAGCGCACAGTGAATGCAGCAATTAACATTTCAAGATGCCTGAATTGAGGTTATTTTTATAGTCGTTTGAGTTTTAATTATGTGCTGCGCTGTAATTGAAGATATTATCTTACAGGTTTATCTGTTGTGTGCTTTTATTATGGAGTAAAAAAGGATTTTCTAGAATATATATTTTAAATATTTTTTTTTTTTATTTTCCCAGGCTGATGCCAGTTTGTAATGGGCCTTAAAACCATCTGGAAGGACTACAAAGTTCTGATTGTTATGGGAACTGGCCTTGTGCTGGTGCACTGGGGGTGGTTACAGATCAAGTCCAGTCCTCTTTTCCAAGTGAAAAAAGAAGAATTTGTTCCAGAACCTGGGATTGTGACATATGTGATGCAAAAGGATCAGAAAAGTAAAGAAAAATAGAATTAGCACTGTATTGTCGGTAAGTTACCTTATTAGTTGTATCTGTATCTTTGAGACGGGAGATGAGTCAAATGAGAATTCTCTAATGCCTGTAGTCCTGCTGCTCTAATTTTAACCTGGCAGGATCTTTCTCCTTTCTATGCAACTGAGTTAATCTGATGGTTACACAGATCCAGAAATTAAACAGACAGGTCAAATAATGCAAAATCACAATTAAGTGGTCAAGGCCAGTTATTCAAAAACTAGTCAAACTTTTGTGACCTAGAAGCATAGGTCTGAAATTGCCCAAAAGTAACTGTGACTTTAGTAACATATACTTTGGTGTTAGTAGGGGTGGTGATTACAATCAAAAAGAAACTAGGAGAAAAGTCTAAATACTGTACACCTACATAGTAGTGTGAATAAATACTCATTTAGGTTTTGAAGTGTTCAGGAACTAAAAAAGTATTGGTGTCCTGAAGTAAGAAATGCTTCCTATAGGGAGAGATTTCTTACAGCTTTTATTCCTGAAGTGGCTGCCTGGAAAGCAATAGTGTAAAGTAAAATTCTTTTACTCTTCAGTAAAAACAGGTAGTGGGAGGTGTCCCTGCCTTTGGCAGGGGGGTTGGAACTCAATGATCATTAAGGTCCCTTCCAACCCAAACTATTCTATGTCCCTACTCAGTGCAGGGGTGTTGGACTAGATGACCTTTGAAGGTCCCTTCCAACCCTATGAAGAAAAAAAGTATATCAACTGGTGGTCAGAATCGAAGTTATTAGCCCATGTGAATGCTGCATGCTCGTATTATATATTAAAGTTTTCTCAAAAATTCTAAGTCATGCAATATTGTCATGATGTTATACTAATATTTGTGATTTTTACTGTAGGTATAATTAGCATTGGAGCTTCTGTGAGCATCACTGGAAGAAGAGATGAAGAAAACTGGCTGGAGCAGGAAGAACTTCCTGCTTGTGGCAGGACTGTCACTCATAGGTGTCCATTTTGGGACCATGCTTGTCAACTATGTTGCAAAAAAATCTGCTCAATCACATTCAGCAGCTAAAAAGGAAGATCGACATGAATGAAATAGCTTCCTGCTGTCACACAGCACTTCCAGAATATAATTTAAGCCTTATTTTAAGAGAGAGATCATAGTCAGCCGTAGGAATGTCATTACTGTACTGTTTCGCATTTAAAATAATCCTGAGCTGTAATAATTAAAATGCACCACATAAATTTTTAGGCTGCTCTGAATTATTGATCAGTGGAAAAAAAAAAAGAAATCTGTGTTGCTGGCCAGAATTAAAGTCTTACTTTGAAAATGTCCCATCTTGAAGCCAAAAAGCCTCCATTATTTATTAGTGACCCTTTAGCTACAGTTAGTCAGTCACTGTCTGTGCTAAGTGGGGTATTTAAATCTTGCTATGGCCCTGCTGGTAGACTCAAACACCTCCACAATGGTGTGGGAGGCTACGTATGCACAACCTCACACTCTTTGGCCATATTGAGTCGTCTTTCTGTCACTCACCCAGTGTTGAGGGTTGTGACAGCCTCCATACAGAACCATGTGTCACGCTTCAGTGACTGTGGCTTGTTTGCTGCCATCGTTTGCTGTAATTTGATTGAAAACTTTAAAAGCTTAAGCCTTGCTCCTTGCACTGTGGTTAAAATAAGCAAACATCTTTTGAGTTTATGTATGGAGTACCTCAAGTCTGAGGCTTGTGGCTGCCGTGTGCCTGTGGATTTTAGCAGTCTTGACACCCTTCTTTGTTTGGTGCGTGGTATATTAACAAGCAAACCTGCTTGCATGCTTAGTAAAGCAGAAGTTGATCATCTCTCTGTGCTTATTTTAAAGGCTTTTATGTTTACTGTTCCGTGTCAGGGTGAGGCTAATCTTGTTCTAGGAAAGTGTGTGACAGTACCTGTCAAAGGCAGAAGAGTTGTGGATTCTGCAGTTCTTCCTGGACTACTCATAGAAGCACCAGAAATTCAATGGACAAAGCCACTGTCTGTCAAAAGAAGTTTTTCAAATGAAATCAAGGTAGCCCTTTTCTCTGTGTCCATGTCAGGAGACCTCTTCTATCCTGAAGAAGGAACTATAACAGTCCATTATGGAATTTCTTTAGAAACATCAGAGCTGAATCAGTTGCTTAATGTAGGAAAGCGGTTGGTTAATGATGAGGTCGGCCTTGTGGTGTGCCAGAAAGTTATCCATCCCTCATTGAAACAGTATCTGAGAGAGAACCATGTCGTGGCAGTGGACAGAGCTGGGCTGTCTCTGATGGAACCCCTGAGTCGAATGACAGGTAATGAACTAGTTTTCTGTGCTAAACAATTGCCTTTAATGTCCATTCATAACGAAAGTCTCTGTAGGTTGGAATGATTGTGGACTAAGGAATGGTCATAGAATTATAGAATAGTTTGGTTTGGAAGGGATCTTGAAGATCATCTAGTTCTAACCTTCCAGGGACACCTCCCTCTAGATCATGTTGCTCAGTGCCTTGTCCAGCCTGGCCTTAAACATCTCCAAGGAGGTGTGTCCACAACCTCTCTGGGCAACCTGTTCCAGTGTCTCATCACCCTCACTGTAAAGAATTTCTTATATATATAATCTAAAAAGCCAAGAGAATAAAAGTTCATGCTTTATGAAATGCAACAGATAGCTGTTATGATGACAGTAATACATAATGTTCTCTACTTTTCTTGGACAGGTTCAAAACCTATAGCTTCCATACATTTGCTGTCTCCCAGTTGTTATGGCACTTTGAAAGATGTCTGCATTGAGACTTTTGCTTCAAAACGTTTTGTGCATCTAATTCCTAATGATACAGTTGTCTGCAGCTTGATACTCTGTAACAGAAATGAAACACAATGGGATGAATTGAAGGTAGGCAAGTTTTTTTGAAATTTTTATGAAAAAGTCACGATTTTCATTAAAAAATAGCAATGGGAAGCAGATGGAGTGAATTAAGCAAAGCAGTTTTTTTCAGTATGTAAATAGAGTTTAATTGAGGTTTAGGTATTACAAGTTCAAGAAAGCAATTCAGAAATATGCACTTTTCAGAATCTCAGAGTCCTTGAAGTGCTGTGTTTGTTTTTTGCTTCTCTTTTGGTATGGGAAGTTGGTTAAAGAAAGATTTTTCACTTGCTCCTGAAGCCAGTACTGGATAAGCATTTTCATTCTCATTACTTGGTCTGAGAGTACAGGGAAAAAATTGCTCAGAGAAAGCCCAGCAGCAACACCTGCAGTGGCATCATTGATAATTATTGCCTTTTTATATATAACCCTGTTTTACAAAAGGATGGAATAAAATAATTGTTGCTTTTTCACACCATAAAAGACAAACTCTCATGTGAACACAGTTTTGGAAATCACTCAGCAGCTTTATATCCATGTATAATGCAAGTTTATGAAATCTACATTAGAAATTGCTGAAAATACCAGTAATTTTTTTCAATGAGGAAAAATTCTATTAAGTGTTATATATCTTCTGACAAATTTATATGGTTTTTCAGCGTGTTTGTGAAACTGCAGAACATGTACTACAGTTAACAATCAAGGAACCTTTGGCATTGTTAGGAGGTGGCTGTGCAGAAACTCACCTGGCTTCATATATAAGACACAAGGTAGGTCAGATACCTTTTCAAGCTGGTGGATTCACTTAGAAAACAAGAATTTGTGTGATGCTTTTGTTCTGTTACCCTCACTGTGAAAAAGTTTTTTCTTAAATTTCTTGTTAGAACTGTATTTGTACTTTTTAGGTTTTTATGATAATATCTACTTATTTTTTTAAGTGTTAAAATAAAAATGTTTGGGATTTTTGTACGGAAATGTAATAATGCAGAGCTCAGCTTTGACCTGTCCAGAAATGTTTCCTATTGTGAAATAATCATCACATGGACAAGTTTTTTACCTAAAACTCAACCATCTGCTTTAACAAGGCAACAGTATGATGTATGTTTGATTAAAATTATTTCTCTAAAACAGTGTTCTAATTTTGTCTTCCTGTTTTTTGCTTTATTTTTAGAGTTTTAATCTGCCCACCAGCAGTTACGAAGATTTAGGTTGTTCTCAGACACAATACCAATTGGTGGCTGATGGTTTTTGCCGTGCCCTGGAGTCTGTAGCTTGCTCTCTGAATCATGAGAATGGAGAAATTCTTACAGACATGGTTTATGGACACTGTTGGCTTATTCCATCAGGTTTTCCTTCTGTCTCTGATTGGTCAGATCTAATTTCAAAGTGTGGCTGTGGAATTAATAGTAACACAGAGAATCTCAGCTGGAGGATTTTACAAGGCCAGTCTGGCTCTCCTGTTGTTATACAAAGCTGTCCTAAAGCATCCTCTGGAAAGGCTGCTGACTTTCTGGTGTTGGATTGTTTTGCTGCAAAGTGTAGTGGTCTACAAGTGGCTGTGGAGACAGCCAATCTGATTTTGGATCTCTCGTGTGTGATAGAAGATCAAAATTAACCCTGATCTTATCAAAATTGTGCTCTGTGTTGAGGTACTTATTTGAAAACAGGATGCTCCATAATTTGTTAAGATCCTTTAAATGGGTAGAATAAAGAAGACAATTTTTAAATCAAACAGTTGGCCATGAAGCACTTTTCTAACTGCTAATCTACCAATGCTCTCAAGCATTATCAAATGTTTAATACTTCGTTAGGAGTTCTTAAATGATTAACCAAATAGACAATGAATCATAGTAACATGACTTACAACTCTTCAAATTAGTGTATTAAAAAGAGTGAACAACACTTCAAAAATAGAATTTCTGATGTCTGTCAGGGAGATTTTAATGTTCTTCAGTCAATAAATCTGAATTTCAGGAGTCCTGTGTCATACTTCCTCTGCATTAAGTGAAGTTTTAGCTCTCTGGTGTCTTCAAAGGAAGGGGAAAATGAATTTACTTGCTGAGAAAATATGCATTGAAGATTAAAATTTGTATTGTCTCAGCAAATTCTTACACATTTAAACAGACTTGTAGCAGAACTTTATCACTGCTATATTTTCCAGGTAAAATAGAAAGGTTTCCTCAGTAAATATCTTGAGCCACTTGTTTTCAAGTTTTTCTCATAAGATTTTGTGCAGTATATGCACCTTTTGTTTTAAAATTATTGGAAGACTATATTCCAGTATAATTAACTTAGCAAATTATTAAAATAGCCAGGAGATCTTAAGGTAGAAGGAAGGTCATGGAAATTCTGAAAACCAATGGGAGACTGTGTAGAAAACACTTCTGCAAAGTGCACCTTGATTGTCTTCTGTGGAATACAGGACAATTGATAAATAAGGATGGGTTTATCATTTAAGCAAAGCTGCAAGGAAGAATATCCCCACTTAGCATTCAATTAGTTCTTTGACTGTGCATAGCTTCTTTTCTTTTAATGAAGTCAGGCTTTAAGCTGCTCAGGCCTGTTTTGATCTTTAAATAAGGCTGCAGACTGAATGATTGAAACTTTTTCTCATTTTCAGCTTGCATGCAAGATCAAAAGGGGTGTTAGTTTCTTGCTTGAACTCGTTTTCTTTGGCCTGTTTTTTCCCCCTCCCTTCTTCGTTTTCATTCACAAGGGGCAAATTGTTCATGACATGATTTTCCAGAAAACATCTGAGTTAGTTACAGGCTGCTGATTTGTTTCCTCTTTAAGTTTTTAATGTATTTACTGAGTGGAGTTGTTTTGTGTAACTCAGTTTTGAAATATCTAATTAAAGACAGATCTTTTCAAAACCTTTTGTACAAAGTCCTTTTCATTTGCAGAGCATAAATAATCACTTTCTCACTGCAAAAAGTTATTTAAAGGGTTTTTTTAAAAATTTTTTATGACCTGAAATTACTGCTTTAGTGCTATGAGGCATGCTTTGGGGAATTCATGGAAAAATAAGAGTTGAGATGGAAACTGATCAAAGTTGGTTGCTAAAAAAGGCTGCTTTCATATCTTGATGATTCTCCCATTATGCCATGAACCAAATGAAAACATCAGGAATAATGAAGCCAAATGATGGTGTGTGTCTTAAGGCACAGAATAATCTTGGTAATACTCCTAATTATGAGTCTCCAACTCTGAATGTTGGATTAGAGTATTTTGCTTCCTATTATAGCAGCTTGTTATGCAGTGCAAAAATGTTTAATTTAGTGACTACAGCTGTAAAGTGAAAATTAAAACAATATTTAAGTAGAAGTTGCTGCTTATGTTCTTTTATCTTGGCATCTGAAGGTTGGTTCGCAGCTCCTCTAAAACTGTCATTAAGCTCTGATTTTGTTTTCCTGGGGTTTTTTTTCCCTCAGCCTCCTTCACAGTTCTAAGAAAATCACACATTATAAAACTGTGAAAAAACTTAATTTAGTTTTTATTGAGTGGTTCGGGTATAAATTAATTTTTACCTGAAAATTGTTTCCTATATAGACAGTTTTAATAACAAATTTTTGGCTGCAAACTTGACTGAAAAGGATAAGTAAGCAGCTGGCACTTCTCAGTGGTGCTAAAGTCTTCCTAAACCTTTGGTGGTTAATGTTAAGATGCCTTTAGTGGGTAATACAAAAGGAATATAACTTTGGATACTGTTTAAAATAGATTTTTGACTGTAAATAACTTGCTGAGGTGAACTCCTGTGTTTTCTGATAAAAATTAGGTGCAAACCAGTGAGATTTCCCTCCTATATTTTGGACAGTGTTAAAATATCCCCAGCAATTGTAAGTCCTCTGAGAAGCCACTATGGTTTTTGGTCTAGTCGAGCAACGATGAGGAGATTATTCATTGGAAAAAAATCAGCATTACGCAAGTATTGAGACAAGTATTTTCTGATTATGACCTCAGTCATATCTATAGACTTCCACAGATTGCTCAGAGGCAGTTAATTTGAATTTTAATAATTCTTTTGGTAATACACAAGGAGTAAGAACATTCATCTCCAGCCTTCTGCTTATGAGCAGTTCAAGCTCAGCTCTCAGCTGTGCTGGAGTCTTCCTAAACCTTTGGTGATTAATGTCAAGATGCTTTCAGTGGGTAATACAGGAGGAATATAACTTTGGGTACTGTTTAAAATTCAAATAAATAGAATTTTGACTGCAAACAACTTTGCTGAAGTGAACTCCTGTGTTTTCTGATAAAAATTAGGTGCAAACCAGTGAGATTTCCCTCCTATATTTTGAAAATTGTTAAAATATCCCCACTTGTAAGTCCTCTGAGAAGCCACTATGGTTTTAATCCTGCTCCCCTTGAAATATGAAGATTATTCATTGGAAAAAAATCAGTGTGAGACAAGTATTTTTTGATTGNAAATTCAAATAAATAGAATTTTGATTGTAAACAACTTTGCTGAGGTGAAATTCCATGTTTTCTTATAAAGCTTAGGTGCAAACCAGTGAGGTTTCCCTCCTATATTTTAATTGTTAAAATTGTCCCCACTTGTAAGTCCTCTGAGAAGCCACTATGGTTTTAATCCTGCTCCCCTTGAAATATGGAGATTATTCATTGTAAAAAAATCAGCATTACGCAAGTATTGAGACAAGTATTTTCTGATTATGACCTCAGTCATATCTATAGACTTCCACAGATTGCTCAGAGGCAGTTAATTTGAATTTTAATAATTCTTTTGGTAATACACAAGGAGTAAGAACATTCATCTCCAGCCTTCTGCTTATGAGCAGTTCAAGCTCAGCTCTCAGCTGTGCTGGAGTCTTCCTAAACCTTTGGTG
>VZTY01030662.1:39284-91589 GCA_013400935.1 Turnix velox | reverse complement strand
TGATTGTGACCTCAGTCATATCTATAGACTTCCACAGATTGCTCAGAGGCAGTTAATTTAAATTTTAGTAATTCTTTTTGTACTGCACAAGGAGTAAGAACATTCATCTCCAGTCTTTTCAGCTGTCTTAGTACGCCAGGCAGGAGCAAAAAGAAGTGCTGATACTATAATAGGACAGAAAGATGCCAGTTTAATATAGTTGTTTTTCAGTAATACAGTTTTTACTTGGTGTTTAAAACTTCTAAGTGAAGATCTTAAAATTCTGAATAATTTAAGGATCTTTAGAATTTCTTTATCACATCCTGCTTCAAATTGACCTGTTAGACCTGGTGAGAAAAAGAAGATGGGACTTGGGGTGACAAAATGGATTCCCCCATCTGTAGTGATGATGTAAGAAGAAGCTGAATCACACTTTGTGTGTGGAATTCACCATGTCCTCTGCTTTTGGATGATGAATTTAGATTGACCATCACAAGATGTGGTAGTTATCATCCTTGAATGACTTTAAGACTTTGGCAAGCAGAACCATTATACCTCCATCTCTTCCTCCATGAGGCCTTTCTTGTTCTTGAGTGACTTTGAGACTTTGGCAAGCAGAACTATCACACCTCCATTTCTTCCTCCATGTTCCAGTGAAGCCAAAGCCCTAGCAGGGTTTATTTTATGGTTTGTGGTGAATTTGATAGGATCACCTGTGTGCTTTTGCAGCTCCATCTGTGGGCTGTCCAGTGCTGGCCACCATGTTCCCCACACATCACTCATTAGGACAGAGGGAGAAAACAGGACAAAAAACACTCCTGGCTTGAGATAAACCTTCTCTTGCTGTGTTTCTCACACTTCTTCCTGCTAAGTGGGATTTTTCCTTTTCTTAAATCTTTCTTAAATCTGCTTAAATTTAAGGGGCCAGACTGTGCCCTGTGGTGCAGTGGGTGGAACAGGCCTCTTCTCACAGACCTCCTCTCACATACCAAGCTTTCTCTTCATCATTCTTGAAAGAAGTGGAAAAATTGCTGTTTTAAAATAATATGGAAGAGCACTAGAGATTTAAGTAAAGCCTAACCCTGCTGGAAGTGCTATAAATAAGATATTTTGTGAGTGCTGTGTGAGGGCTGTACTGCTCCTCCATATCCACAAACCAAGAGGCCTGACCCCAAAAAGCAAACAAAGAGGGGAAAGAGGCAAAAAAAAAATCCCCAACTTCAACTGGAGATGAATAACACAAAGGTGTGGTTGCTTTATGACTGATTTTTAGGTGTGTGAGGATGTTATTTATGCTCCTGGATGCTGTCTATGATCCTGAAGAGGCCTTTGGGAGAAACAAGGCCCAAAGCTGCAATGAAGGCCTGAGGAACTTCTTCAAATGGACACTTTCTGAGGAGGCCAAGATGGTTTCCCCCTACTTTTGAGAAGAAGAATGGCTGTGTGGGGCTCCTTGGCTTAGAATTCAAATAGGAGGACCACCTTCACCCATAAAAGCCTCCTTAAGCACAGTGTGAGGATACAGATAGAGGATCAACCCATGGCCCTTCTCCATTGAATAAGTACTGCAGTGAGTTGACTCCAAAAAGTGAGTTTTTTTCTATTTTTACTTTGCATGTTGTTTACCAAACAGTTGTGCATGTAGCCTGTCTGTCTATACCAGCTTTTTTTCATCTTACTTGCTTTCCATTGCTTCATTTTCAAAAAACAAAATATTCTATAACTACGAAAGGTAGGACAAAGCCTTTACTTGGTTTTATATGCCTTGACCTGTTCATCTTCCTCATTGGGATCAGTTAAATGGAGGTGAGAAAAGCAAAATCAGGTTTTTCATTTGTACCTGAGGGTTTGGGGTTTTTTTGATATTTTGATCCTAGAAAGAATCTCCTGAAACTATTCCCTTATCTCTGGAGTGTCATGTGATCAGTGTTGTGCTGATTTAGCACAAATATATTTGCTGAATCAGGTCTTGAACTGTCCCATCATGATGCTTTACTTGTAAATATAAGTATTATCCATAAATTCTGGGGGTTTTGGTACTATTTAGAAGCACTGAAGTGTTTGTTCTCATCACTCAAATGTGTTAATGTTGCCCAGATGGGAACATTTCTAATTGAAAGTTACTCTTAGCTGAAACACCATTAATCAGGCAGGAGCTGAGACAGTTGAAGATGTCCCTGCTGTCTCTTACCTTCGAAATAAATTGGTTTATGTAACTCAAAAAATATAATTAAAAATGCTTAGAAAAAGGGAATTTTTGAAACCTGCATGCAATAATCCAGCCTTTTTTTATTGCTTGGTTTGGGCATTTCCAAATAATGTATTCATCCTCAAAGCAGCAGAGAAACCAGTTTGGATTTCTAATAATGAAAAATGCTGTGTAAAATCGTCCTTTGAGTACTGAAATGTTATAGCATCACATAAGAAAAGCTGTGTGCACTTGATGTCTTTCTGAATGCAAAATGTCCTCAAGGACTTCTTTATATCAGTGTTCAACAAAGAGGAGCATTCCAATAGGAGCACGTGAGACTGCACGTGCATCCTGGTTTCAGGTGTTAAGAAGATCCATCTCCTCTTTTTAATCAAAATGGCTGCTAAATGGCAAAAAAAATCTCATTCCAAAAACTGCCTGTGAAACAGCAGATGTCACTCCAGTCTTTCTCTCTGGGCCAGAGGAGAATTTACTCCTGTTCAAGAATAACTCGTGCGTGACATTATTGCTTATGTTTAATATGGTGTATGTTGAAAAGTAGACATGATACATTACAGAATTACTGAGGATAATCATGGATTTCTCTTTTACCTACTAGAGAAACACACTGTTTCTAGACTGTCTCCATTTGGATCTGCATATATATGAGGTGGAACCAATTTATGAAGAGATGAGGGCAGGGAGAAGCAACAAATCACACAACTTATGTTTAAGACAGTGGAGTTATTTGGCAACTGAGAAAAATACACAGTGGCATGGCTGAATTGTTCTGAATTGCTTTGGTGTTGCATTATTATGGTTCTGAAGTTCAGGATAAAGTTAACATTTGTAGCAAACTACAGCAAACAGTGTGAATGAGCAGTTTATTTCAGTGTTCTCAGTTTGGCCTTTACAATTGCTAACTTTGTTATAAATCTGTATGTATACAAGCCTAGAATGAAAGTCTTAAGTTCCTTGAAATAGTATTGATTTAAGTAAGCATATTTGAATGACTTTGTATGCAGTATGTGCTGCAAAATACAGGCAAAAATCTCATGTGCGGTGGCAAAACTAAGTTTCCTGCATCACAGGGATGATCATAAGTGTCTGCAGATTCCATAGTAAATGCTGTGAGTGCCCATTGCAGTCTTGACAGTGTGATTTTTGGTGTGTGGCTGGCATTGGTAGGTTTAGTTTTTTAAGCTGGTAGGACCCAAAGGCTATCTTGTTATTGTCTCTAAAGATACCTCAGTAAAAAGCATTTTTTTAATGTTTTATAGGTAATTCTTAGTTGTTCAGAACTCTTCACTTTTAGCCATAAAGTCATCCAGGTCTACTTCTGAGAGTGATGCCTGAGTTACGGAAAGGAAGATGAAGTTCTTATGTTGGGAAAAACAATTCTTTTTTTTGAGAGGAAAAAAGCCATGTATATTTCCTGATTTTACTTTAAAAAGCAAACAGTGAATTTGTTCTTCAGTCAGAACTGTCTGCATATAAAATAAAGGGCAGCATACTTAACTTTGGACTTGCTACCTGTTGTGAGAATAAATACAGTAAAATAAGACCTATTTGCCTTGTTTTGTTTGTGGGGGGTTTTTTGGGTTTTTTTGATTGGGTTTTTTTGGGGGAGGGGGTTTGTTTTTATTGTTTGTTTTTAAATAGGATGAACAAAGTTATGAGTGAACCACTCGGGTATGGTTTATATTTCACTGATTCATTTTTGAGAGGAAAAAAGCCATGTCTATTCCCTGATTTTACTTTAATAAGCAAACAAAGAATTTGTTCTTCAGTCAGAACTGTCTGCATATAAAATAAAGGGCAGCATCAGGCTCACTTTATTAGGTAATCCTTATAAAAGGGCAAGTATAGAGAGATGTGCCTTCCAGATATATCAGCAGAGGAAACCCAGTTTAAGATGCTGAAGAGGAAAGAGATGGTATTTGATCTTTTGTCTCATAAGTCCCAAACTCATGTCTTGTGTACAGAGGGCCAGAGATCTTCTGCTTAGCATCCCTATCAATTCTGGGGTGTTTTTTTGGTCTAGACATTTGAAACTTTGCAGGTCTATGTGATTCAGTTCTATGGCTGTGTGTAAAGACTAAAGTTCAGGTTGTATTAAAGATTGAAACCTCTGAGATGCCCTCAGTTGGAAGGACAAGAATCCCTCTTTTTCTAAAAGTAGCTTTTTGACAAATTGCTGGGCTAGGGAAACAAGCAAGAGAGAGGAAATCTGTGCCTCTTGCTGAATTTTTATCTGGAATAGTTATGCAAATGAAAGAAAAGTTCTGCTTCTGCTGCTTTTGCTGCTTTTCTTCCCTCTGCTATTTGTATACTTTAACACTTCTGTCAGCTGCAGATGGGCAATAAGAGAGGGACAGAGAAAGTGGCACGTGTCCAATCCTCATTTCAGCAAAATAAAATAAAGAGAATTGGTTGCTATGATAAGGCTAAGTCATCAATTACTCTGGCTTGCTGCAATACTGTCACAGGACTGCAGTCAGGCTGTTGTTTTAAGGCAGGTACCTTACTACCAGTCCTTTGGTTTAATTTGCAAAGAAAGCTTGTAAAATTTGTAATGATGATAAAATTGGGTTGCAAATGTTCATTTTACTGTTTTGCTGGTATTGGATGCATCTCTTTTCAGGACAGCTTAGCCTTTTGCAGTATTTGTCCCTGACCCATGATACGCCAGGATATCACTGCAGTGCTGCTTATGTTGGCTCACAAACTGGCACATAAAATATCCAAGAGTTATGGGCAAGTATTTTAAAGAACAAGCTATTCTGCTTGGATTCTTTATATGTTTAGGTTCTGGCTGTTGGATGGGAATAGCATTACAAAAGAGGTCAAATTCCCCCAGAGATGAGGTTGGCCCCTTTGCTTTCATTGCTGAACTGCAGCAGTTCAACCCACGATGAATCACTAAAACAATGTCAGGGGGACATGGAGGATTCCAACAGTTTATTTCTGCATGTTTCAATCCATTTTATAGTAGATGTAGGTCAACCATTTTGGGTTGCTGAACTCAGCCACCGTGCCATGTCTGGAAAAGTGGCCCAAAGCAGATAGCAATAGGGAAACATGCAAAGTTGAGTTTGTTCCAAGAATAATGGTGCTATGGAATGATCTGCATTCAACTACTAGCTATGTGGTATGCAGGAATCTAAGGAAGATCTAGCTTAGGTAAACAAAGGAGCTAAAACTGGAGTGTTTTTTCACATCGGAAGCTGTTTGGTTTTATCTATTTATAACTGTTTTCTTTAATAAATACCTCTATTCAAGAGGTATTGGTATGCCACGTTTCAATCTACCACCAAATAAGTACTGATGGCTGCAAAGCTTTTATGAAATGAATGTCTAGTCTTTTTTAGACTTCCTGTTTTTTTTCAGTAGGTAAAAGCAATACATGAAGTCATGCACTATATATCCAGATGCTGCTGTTCTTCTGAGACCTTTCTAAAATAACCCATCCTTCTTTGGCTTTAAAAGCAGAAAAACTAGAGATCCAGGATCGTTTGAGTATTCTCCTTTATCAGTGTACCCAGAGTGAATGCAAGTAGCTCTTTCTGTAATGGCTGAGTGGAGTGTGGATTCTAGCTTTCTCTTTTTTTTTTTCATAAGGTCAAGCTACTTTGGGCTTCCAGACACTACTTCTTTTGGTCTGTACAGTAAGTTTGTATATTAAAATTTAATATCTAATTGCTTCTACTTTTTTATTTTAAAAAAGTATATCTAAATGTATAAATAAAGCAACTTCCACCAAACACATCAGTTTCTCCCTTGGATCTGACCTTGACTATGTCTCAGGATTTCAATTTTTAGGATAAAATTTTAAACTTACTTTTCCCACTCAAGGAAATGCATCTGGGACAATGCCTGAAATTTTTCTGATCCTTTTATTTTCTAAAATATTTTCTACATTCACCTGTTGAGCTGATCTAAGTTTGGCAGAGAACATGAGGGGGTAGAGTGAGTTTTTTTCCCCATGAGATTAGTGGGAGCGATCTTCAACAGCAGTAAAAAACAGGGGATTGGCTTATGAAATTGTGAAAACTTTTTTTTTTTTTTAATTAATAAAATGCTTCCCTGATGGCACTTATTTGAATTGCACCACTAGAAGCATGATGGCATTCAGAAGACTTAAGTTATATGGGTGTCCAGTGCTTTTGTCAAATGAAATATAATCATGCCTTCTTGGAGCAGTGTCATGTAAATGTGCAGCAAGTAGAAGAGAAGGCTCAGGGAGGACCTCATAGTAGCTTCTCAGTACCTGAAGGGGGCTACAGAAAGGCAGGGGTAGGACTTTTTAATAGGATATGTAATGGGAAGACTAGAAATAATGGATGTAAACTGCAAGAGAGGAGATTTAGGCTAGATACAAGGAAGAAATTCTTTACTGTGAGTGTGGTGAGACACTGGAACAGGTTGGCCAGAGAGGTTGTGGATGCCCCCTCTCTGGAGGGGTTTAAGACCAGGCTGGATGAGACATTAAGCAACATGTTCTAGTGGGAAGTGTCCCTATCCATGGCAGGGGCGTTGGAACTTGTTCCTCTTTATGATCCCTTTCAACCCAAACCATTCTATGATTCTCTGTTTGTGATTTTCTAAGCACTTCACACCCACTCGCAGCTCCCAGTTGCTGTGACTCAGCAGCGGGAGTGTTTCTGCTTTTCTGTGCCTGGCCCAGAGCTACACTAGTCATCATGAGTTTTGTCAGTTCACATCTAGGCAGTTCTGATGTGTTTTCATCACTTAATGTGAATTCTGAATGCTGCACAGGCTAGTACTTGTCCTAGATGTTCTCTAAGGTCCTTTCCAACACAAACTTTTCTATGATTCTGTGATTCTAAGGTGCTGGCTAGTGGTTAGTGGGCTTCCTGCATACTCCCAGCCTCTCTGCTTGCTGACAGGCTGTCACTGCTGCTTTTTAGCAGTTCTCTTACAGCTAGCTGAAGCAACACATAATTTCCTCTAGAAAACACAAGCTTTCTTTCTCTCCAATTTTTTGTTTATTTTCTCCCATACCCAGAGTTTCTTGCCACTGTAGCTGACCTGGTGCTTTGATGTCTTCCATACTGTTATATTGTGTCAGCAAAATTTTTTAATAAAACCAGAAAAAGTCTTTACATTTTGCCTGCATACCTGTTTCCACTAATTTGGTGAATTGAATGTGGGAATTTTAAGGGCACAGATGATAGAGGTAAAGAATCCAACCATCTGTGAGAATTCAATGCTATGGTGTATAATCTACTTGCATAAAAAGAAGGCATTCTTGCAAATAAAATGAATTTTTATTTCTGGAGACTTCTTGTAATGAAAATATGGGGCACAAAAAAAGAAGGTAAAATATTGAAGCATTTTTTGTTGTATTAGTAGCACAGAGTGAGTTAATGTTTAAAATGAAAGGAAATATGGGTAAGATTAAAGTAATCATTAACTAAACTAGTTCCACTGCAGGAACTTGATTGACTCCATTTGAGATTATTATTTTGTGATCTTTTCTCCTTTCAGAGTGTGTTTTAGGTTAAAATACAGGGCAACATTACTTGATGTAAGGATATATTAAAGCAATATGATGAAATTAGCATTACTGCAATTTTTTTGAAGAGAAGATCTGGTGCTCTGTAATTTGTTTATAGACTCTTGAAACTGGCTCATTGAACTGAAGGTTACTAGAAAGGGTTAATAATAAGTAACTGCCTCAAGTTGTTATATAGCATTTGAAAGAATTTTCATGTTAGAAAAAATGTTTCATAGGTATATTCAAAGTTAATAGAAAATCTTGCTATAATAATACTTAAAAGCCAGGCAAAGAATTTGTGGGGAACAAAACTGAAAGAATAAAAGGAATAGTCAGAGATCAGAGGAAAAAGAATTATCTTTGGTTTGCTATTCATGGGACTCCTTACTGTGCTTGGCCCAGCACTGATCAAGAGATTTTGAGGTTTAGCGAGCCAAAGGAAGGATTAATTTTTTTTTTAACTGGAGACAATTTAACAAAATACTTTGTGCCACAGTTTGTTATGAGGTTGCTTTGTGTTCTTCTGTCTCAAAACACTACACAAAAGGAGCAACAACTCTCTTAGAAACACAAAGGTGATCTTTTGTTTGGCTGCAAAAATTCCTTGGCTTGCATTCCCTGGAACACAAAAGCTCATGAACTATCACAGAATAAATTACCAGGATTTCTGTTCTTTTGATTCGTTGTAGGAATGGCTGTCAAATGTTCTTCAGTGTATTTATTTCTTACAACTGGTTTTCTAAATATCTAAATCCAGATTGAATTAAGATTTTTCAAGCAAGATTTTCTGGTGACCCTATGAATTTAGACACATATTTTTTTTCTAAAGTGAGTAAGATGTTTTCTCTTTATTTTGGGAATTTGGTAGTTTGCATCTTGAATCCAAAGTCAGTGTCCTCCTTTTCCTCCTTGCATTTCTGTGACTTTGTGAAAGACATTCAGCAGAAAAAATTGATGGAACTCTCTGAAGATCTGATTTGCTTCATCCCTGTAGAGGACTGACTATTGTTAATCCAAACACTAACATGCTGATCTTTATGTCCTTTGATCCTTTTAAGGAACTGCTTGAAGCGGTGTTCAGTCTATCTGGATTCTCAGACACCCATCGTGTGTGTTGCTACTCCTAGAAAGGCTGCCTCTTCACCGACCTTGTGGCAAATACAGTAGAAAGTTGGTGTAAAAGTCTAGAAGAAGGAGAAATATCATTCAGACTGTTCTCATTTTATATGCAGCAACATTTTATATGCAGGCTCATGGACATAGGACTGCCCTAAAAGTTAAGATAAAGGGTGAACACTGTGTCTCTGAGATTTGTGAGTCTGGATGAGATATTTCACTGTCATTTTAGAGAGATATTCTTCAAGAACATTCTTATTTGTAATCAAGCAAGCAAGAAAACCCAATCATAGTTGCTATACTGAGATAAAAACCAAAATATTCTGGTTACTTGAATGATAGGAATTAGTGGTAAAGATCAAAATCAAGTTGTAAAGAATGACTTATTACAGATAATTTTCAGTTAGGAGACTCCCCCTTCCATTTCAGTTGGACTGCTTTATTTTAGCCTTGTTTCATCTTGTCCTGTCAGTTTTCACAGCATTAGCCAAATGCATTCCTAGGAAGACATGCATTGCCACAACTTTTCCTAATTTTTATGTTTTAATGTCTTTTCATATATGTGCATGTACATTTATGTGCTTTCTGCTTCAAGCTCTTGTCAAGAGAAGCAGCCATCATACACAATCTCAAGTTAAACCCAAGTAATATCTATAGAAGTACTCTTTCAGTAGCCTACTCAAATGTTTTTTGGGGTTTTTTTAACATATTTGGATCATAAATAAGGCCCAGCTCTTCTTTTACATATGTGCCTGGGCAGCTGTTAGAAGTATAGTGAGGATGTTGTATGTGCACTACAGGGCAAATACAAAATAATACAAATATAAAAAAAAATCTTACAGCAAGAAATCTGTCTCACATCTCTACATTTGTGATGAACTGTTCTTTAATTTCTGCTAAAATACTCTTTAGAGTCATGCCTATTTGCCAATCTTGCACATCCTCTGGGGTTTTAGAGCATGCATAAACAGCCACAAGCAGTTCCATCCTTTGGCAGCAGCAGTTTGACTGTATATCTGTTTAATTCCTTGTAAATCCTGGTGAATTCCTTGCAAAATTGTGGTTCAAGTGTTCACTCTTATTGTCTAGAAAGACCGGAGTACTCCTTTACTGCAGTGTTAGATAATCAGAAGAAACAGCTTAACTTTGCAGATAAGCAAAATCTAACTCTTGAATTTTCTTTCTTGAAGCAGTAGAAGTAGGCATTTATGCACTTTCTGCAAAAAATTTTATGAGCTTGGCTCCTTTCTGCAGTTATGAATACTTAGAGTCCCAGTTTTTGGTTTAAAATAAAAAAAAATCCATGTGTGCTGATTGCACTACAGAGAAGCTTAAAAATATGAATCTGATGATTTTTAAGCAGGTGGAAAACTATATTTATAAACCCAATATTTTGATCTGCCTTATTATAAACTGGGGGGAATTGGAGGAGGTTTAAAGATTTCTCATTACAAATAACTGTTTTTTAAATTGTGGCTTGGATTAGTGTATTAGCAAGTGGGAAGTCATGATGAATTTTGTCCTGAAGATGCATGAGGGGTAAGTTTGCTTTCCCCACTGATGTGTGCGGAGAGACAGCTTCCCATAGCACACTCAGTCATGTTTATGAACTCTGTAGCTTCTGGGATGTGTGTGTGTTAATTCTTTTTTCACCCCCAGACTTGCACTTTACAACTTCACCATGTCCATCACAGTTTCAGAACTGAACAAGCTGCTGTTCCTCTCTGGGCAGTGAGTACAATTCTTCCTGTAAGACTAAGCCATGGGAAGCCTAAGGAACAGCCTGTTCTCCTCTGCTGTAGTGTTACATAAATAACGGGCTCCTGAGACCTCTGCCATCTCTGCAGTGAGAGGACCAGCTGACTGGCACACAGCTAAAGCAATAAGTATGGGGGGAGGAAGAGGACCCTGCTGTTTTGGATGGGATGGCAAATACCATCATTATCCTGATGCTGTCATTCAAATCTCTCTAATTTTCAATTTTTTTTTAAGAGCCTTATCAAAGAATAAGCCCATACTACTTTATTTGACACTTAATGTAAGAACTTCTCTTGCGGTCTTTCACTTTTTCTTCTGGACAGGTGGAGATTAAAAATGTAAGAATGGAGAAGGGAAGACAGCCAGGTATCAATAGCTACCTGCTGTCAATCTTTTCTACATCATCTGCGTGGCAAGAGTAGAAAGCAAAACACAGGACAGTGGGGTTTATTTTCTTTTTTTTTTTTGAGAGAGAGAGAGAAGTTGCTAGTTGTTGGAGGCATAAATGGGTCATGTAGCTGCTGTATCTTAAAAATAAAACTCTTGGCAGCCTTCCCTTGCTGCAACACAGTGCGCAGAATTTCAATGAAAATCACCCAAATGTACAGAGCTCATAGGCAGCTCAGAATGCTGCAATATAAAATGCTGCAGCACCCATTTCTAGGCAACTTCCAGGCCAGTTGATTTGCTTGTTCATAAATCTTTTCTCAGAAGACTGTTTTGGGTTTTTTTCAGATGAATATCTAGGTTCTGAAACAAACAGCATGAATTATACTGAGTTTCCTCTTCCCCCATGCAGGGGACTACTGTTACCTTGAGAATATAAAATAATTCTTCCGAGATCAGTCAATTTTAAAGGCAAAAATGAAACACAAAACCTATGGGTTTTCAAAGAATAGAATAAATAGAAGTTCATTGTTATGATTTATTTTAACAGACAGATATGAAGATTTTGTTGTGGTCAAACTGAGCATTATCTTTTCCCTTCATTTTTTTTTGTTTGTTTGGTTGGTTTTTTTTCAGTGTTTGGCACATACCAAAACTATCACAGATGTGGGATGGCAATGTAGGATTATTGGATTACTGCTGTTTAACCAGCCTCCTGGCTTGTTGACAACTGCCATGTTGATGCTGGCTTTGTTCCCTAGGCTAGTTAGCCATTAGTTCATTTCTACCACACCACACTGCATTGTGCCAGGTAATGTGGATAAACATACTGCAAAGAGTGTGTGATCAAGTCTAAATCATCAGCTGGGATG
This sequence comes from Turnix velox, assembly GCA_013400935.1. Classification (NCBI taxonomy): domain Eukaryota; kingdom Metazoa; phylum Chordata; class Aves; order Charadriiformes; family Turnicidae; genus Turnix; species Turnix velox. Next base: position 79,765 of record VZTY01030662.1, on the reverse strand, counting down.
GGATGAAATCTCTAGAGCCTCTCTCAGATTTTCCACCTGTATCTCTCCCCCCTTGGCATCAAATGCAGACTGAGCAAAGCAAGTGTCAAGTATTTTTACTTCTATATTCCTCATATTTTGGCTGTTCTTCACCTACAAACTGATGTTAGCTAAACAACTGGTAATAATTGTGTGATGTGAAGGAAAAGAAGGATGTGTTCATGGGGCTGGCAGTAGCTTGTGTATCTCAAGCTGAGTATGAGTTCTGAGAGAGCAGGAAGAGATTTGGTTCTATTGTGACCTATCAGTGAATTTCCTAGTAGAGGAACATCCTTTTCCCAGTGAGGAATCTCTCTCCAGTTGGCCTAAAACCCTTTCAGAGCATTCTCATAAAGCCGTGCCACTTGTAACTGGCAAACACACAGCAGGTTCTCACTTTTCTTGCTGTTGGATGATGCAGCAGCAACACAGAAGATGAAGATGGATATTTATCTTCTCTTCTTGGATGACAAGAGTTATATTAATATAGTTTCAGTTCTTTGTTTCTACCTAAATCCAGTGTCAAACCTGAAGTCTAATCTTTAGAGGAACTGGGGGGGGTGTGGTTTAGCAAGATCCTTTATGATGCTACTCAGGAATGGAAATATTGTTTGAGATCAGCAATGGAGGGATCTCCCTGTGACTGATATATGTAGTAAAACTGACAGTAGAAGGGCTCTTCTATGAACTAATATTAAAATCACATGGTTTTACATTTACTGAGGGTAAAGAATATCTAAGTACCTTTGCAGTTTTAACTAGTCAATGCAGACAAATGTTTCCTCATGTATTTTTACATCAGTTAGCACTTGCTTGTGTGAAGTTTGCCTATGGTAAGGACGTCTGATACCACTGGACTGAGGGTTCACATTCTCCAAATATTAACATTTCCATGCGTAATACCTAAAGGGTATGTTTATCACACTTCAGTCTAAATTAATCTCATTTATGTTTGTTTTGAAAACATTAGCTGTCCTGTTTTTTCTTCTTCACAGTGGTTAATTTTCCCTTATTTATTCTTAGTGGCTGGTGAATGTCTTTGCTGATTGTGTAATTGGCAGCTGGGATCATTTAAGTTAATGGAAGACCTAACTCTGAAGGGAGGCATATTATCAAAATGCATAGACAAATCTTATTAGGTGAAAGCATTTTTCTTTAAATGGAAAATTATTAGACTGTATCTTTAATGTCTCTTCAAGAATGGCTATAGCTAGTTGCTGTTCTTGCAGGCTCATCTGGTGTTTCCTGAGTCACGCAGCTGTGAACAGAGAGGCAAAGAATCATGATTTCTTCTGGTTGTTGTTGGTTAACTCTCTCTTGCTTCCTATGTCAAAATCACTGTATTATTTTGTTTTTATATATCATTGGAATAAGAAATATGACACAGTGCATGTTGGGAAGAATATGATACAGCTTTTTTATTTTTTTAAATATTTTTTTCATCCTCCCCCTGACAGAACCCACTCTGTTTTATTCCTAGCTGTGCCTGCAGCTGAAGTCATGTGGTTGTACATCTGCTTTATACCAACAAGACCATTTTACATAATTCTTTATGTACAACCACAATGTCAGAAGCTAATCCGGGCTAATCCAGCACTTTCCTGAAGAGCTTCATTAATGAATCTTGCTTCAGTATTTCCAGCTCAACCTTTAAGGGCTAGCTGGGTCGACAGGACAGCATGTGGTGGAGGTCAAGCCAGGGTGTGCAGAGCCACCAGTCCTCTCTGTTCATCCTGATGACAACAGCCATTCCCTGGCACAAGCTGTGGAACTGGATTTGCTCCTCAGCCCTCTGTCTGCAGAGGCCACAGCATGACAAGTAGATGTGGTGCCTTGGAGAGCCAGCTCTGAAAGCAAAGTGCTGATGTGCCAAGACAGAAAGAGCCCCTGGTCTGCATCACTGACCCCTAAAACAAATCCTAGCCAACAGATCTCTGAGGGAATGCAGACTGCAATGCAGCCTGTGTCCTTGTACTCCTCCATTGCCAAATTCAATACCTATCCAGGGACTTTAATTTATTTCCCTGAGTATGAGTGGGAGAGTCACACTATTTTCTGAGAATTAAAGAAGTATATTTTGAGGGGAGGATGGGAAGAGTAAAGGTTGAGAAGATTTTTGTTTTCTTTTTGCTTTGGTGTTTTGGGGTTTTTTGTATCTCTGTACCTTAAACACATTCCTGGCATTTGGGAAAAAGGAGATCTTCTGAATGTCAGTGAACACCTCCTTGAGCAAGAGCCAAGAGCTTAGGCTGCTGAATTTCAGACAGTTGTTTCAGACCCCCTTCTCCTACTGCTATGGATCTTAGCACCCCCTTGATAAAAATCAGACTTAAAGCTGTTGGTATTTTTTTTAATTGCCCTTAAGTCGTTATTTTTTATTGCATTTTTCTTTTTTACCCATGTTTTTACAGGACCTTGATATATTCACTATATATCTTGACCCTGCCTGAAAAAATAGTGGAGCTTCTTGATTGTATATCCCCGTCCAGGTATGGGGCTTGTCAGAGTTGGGCTGATGGTTGGACTTGATGATCTGAAAGGTCCCTTCCAACCTTGATTATGAAACTATGAAACTATTGGACAAATACAGATGTTCAGGTGTGATTTCTGTCCCGTGAATCTGATGGAGATGATGGCACAGTCTTCAGTCTCTAGAATCAAGAGGGCACAGCTTGGCATAAAGCCATACTGTGGTTGTTACTCAGAAATGATCACTATGCTATCTGCTTTCATGAGCTGCTCTAGTTCAAATTTGGTACATTTTTGAATGGCATTTGGGCCAGAGCCATGGGGATCACCCAAAAGTCCCCCTATCCAGTTATCTAAATCCCTTGGAGCACAACTACACAGAATATCCTTAAGTGTTATCTGGGTGTTACATCCATATGGTGGTGATTTCTTGCAGCATGTGAGGGTCAACATCCCCAACCCATTGGCAGCCAGAGAATTTAATGCAGACAGTCACACTGATTTTAGTAGGATTTCTTGAAGCTGAGGGGGGAGAAATATTCTCTCATTCTCTGAAGTATTTGCTCAAAAAACACCAACAAAACAACTCAAACCACAAGCTGTGGAAGCGTGACTTCATCTGCTCGATTTTCTCCACGCTGTGCTGGGCAGAAGAGCAGCTAAGGCTTTTGCAGATGCAAAAATAACACTTTTGGGACTTCTCCCTGTGGGAAACCATTACTGCACAGAGGAATGATTTAAACAGCTGTAGTTTGTCTTGACAGCATTATTTTCTTTACTCTGAGCTACAAAATAACCTTCTTGCCACAGTGACTCTCAGCTGTGAAAATCAGATGCTGCTGTATCTGCTTTTGCAGGTGTTGGGGTATTTCCTGGAAGAGACTGAGACAGCTGATAAATGGGGGGACACTTTGAAAAGAATTATTCTTTTCCTGCCAAAAAATTTGATTTTCAAAGCAAAGTTCACCTAGAAACCAAGTTTCACAGAGGATTACAGCTTGAAACTACAACAAAATCTTATCTACAAAGGCTGTTTTGTTTCACAGAACTTGCAGCCTAGGTCTTTTTTGCAGTTCCTGAATGGTGAGTTTGTTGGAGGTTTGTTTGCAGGTTTTTGAGGTTTTGGGGGGTGGTTTTTTGTTGTTTTTACTCCTCACACTACCACCATGCTCCCACCCCTGACATCCCAGAGGGATATTTTTATTGTCCCACAGTAGTTCCTGTTGTTTATGACTACTCAAACACTGTGTGTGTTACTTGTCAGCACTGAAATCGGGCTCAGACAACAGAACAAGATCCAATGGTGTTAATTCTAAGTTTTTATATCCCTGGACTTTAAGTCTTGTTTAATGAAAGTCTTGGGGTTTGTTTGTTTTTTTTTAAATTGGACAGTGAAAATTCTTCTTGACCAAACACTTTTTATAACCAAAAAAAACATTCTCAGAAGACTTCTTTAGCGTGAAAACAGACTTAACATTTCTGATTATTCAAGTAGAAAGAGATGGTGTAGAAAGTACCACCCATGGAGAAAAAGGATATTCTGTAAGAGATGGGCCAAACCCAAAGATAGCACCAGACCCAAGAGGTCTTGATATTCTGTGTTGTCTCTTAAGGGTTCAATTCAGACTTGAGTTCTGCCAGCCACTCCTCGATGAAATTATTAACAAAGGTTGTTTAGATATCTGTCTCTTCCTCAGTTTACTGTCTGCCTTGTTTTTTCTTTTTAGTTATTAATGTTTTTTGTGTTTGTGTGACTCACTAGAAAAAAGTCAGTGTCCTTCTGCATCATGCAGCCATTTACTTGTACATTTCCATCATATTTAATCCTTCCATGATACATTGATTTTGGGTGTCTTGGGAACAACTAACTTCATAAAACCTGATTGTATCACAACACTATGTGACACATAAAGTGGATGTTTAATCCTAGAGAATTTTCACAGAACACTGAAGGTTGTTCAGGGTATTTTTGCTTGAGGGGATGCCTGTTTCACAGCTGATATGGATTTGTGCCATCTTTGATTTCCAGAGTAATTTTAAATTTGCTGTGTCACTTCATTAACTGAAGTCCCACATCCAAGTTAGTTTCTCTTTAAGTAAAATAATACTGAGATATCCAGTTTTAGACTTAATATTGGAACTAGGCACTTTGCAGGATTAAGTATTTGGCTAGCAGCACAGTCAGTGTCAGAAGACTCAGAACAGGTGTCTTGTTTAGCTCTCTGTCATGATTTCTTAAAGCCCATTAAGCCTCTAGTCCTGTCACCCTCATCTTTCACTTCCCCTACATTCATAAGATTTTCTGTATTTCAAAAGATTTGCAGAAATAAATTCAAAATCATGTTAAAGCATTTCCTACCTCTCGTGGTATTCAGAGCTTCAGGAGTTTGTCTTAGGCAAGACCTGTTGAGCATTTCCTGGGGCTGACAAGGGGTAAAGGTTCAAGACTTCTGCAGTGGCTACAACCCCACTAATTTTGTTGTACTGGAACTATAAAGGACTAATTAAATATCTACTTGTTTTGGACAGTTAAGTAAGGGGTGAAAATCAAAGCTGGTACATAGCAATATTTATGTATATTGATTGCCTCTTTAATGATGAGCTGAATTCTCCATGGCCATTCATTCTTACTAATAAAACTCTGCTGGATGTGCTGGACTATGAATAGCAGGTGGATTTTTACTAGCATAGGATGACTTGCATTGTTGCAGAGTCTCTAGATAGCCATGACAAGAACTCACTCAAACTTCAACACATTTGCCAAAAAGTTGATAAACTAAGGTGGTGAAGATGGCCCCATATTGGTAGAGATGACTGAAAGAAAAAAAAAAGAGTCCTGTGCCAGTTTAGCTTCTTCCCCCAACAAATGTATGCTGGGTTTTGAGCAAACTGCCTACACACAGTTCCTTTTCTGTAACTCCTCACCTGTCTTGCCTGCTTGTGTTGTAAGCTCACTGGGTGCAGGGATGGGCTGCTTTTGCCTGTATGAAAGGGACAGTGACCCAGGAAGAGCCTCGAGTGGTTGCTGTGACAGAGGATTTGATGGGCAGGGAGAACATCTGGCTGGCACCTACTGTGTAAACAAATCAGACTCTTTTCCTACAGTGCACTACTACTGACTTATGTTGAAGTGAGGTTATTTAGTTCTCCTGGTTGGCTTTAAATGGAAATATTAAAAAGGGAAAAGGAAACTAATATTTTGAATAGACTTCCAAGGTGTGTTTGTAGAGTATTCTCCTTTCCCCAGACTTATTTTCTTGGTTTAACCAAGAAACCATAATAGATCAGAGCCATAATAGAGTAATTTTATGCAATTTTATACAATAGTATGCAACCTATATGTTTCCAACTTAGTATCAACTGAGCTCCTGATGTTACCCAAGTCTTTACCCACTCCAGTAACTGTTCGTGTGTACAGTGGTCTTTGCTATCAAATCCTTACTGTCTGTTCTCTTTACTGTCCTTAAATCAGGTCACTGCAGAGCTCAGCACTTTTGGAGGGTTTTGATTGTGTTCCCACTGTGTCCTCACATCTACTGCTGCATTTCTGCTTCACAGCATGTGTTTTATTTTGTCTGCTTTCAGCTTAGTTTTCTTGTCCTCTGCACTTTCCTCTGTTCTCAGCCCTTCCCTCTTCTCCAGCTGCTCCTGGTGTGTGATTATGGGTTTAAAACCTAATTAAACTTCATTCCAAGGGAAAATAGGCTTTTCCCACTTCTTCACCTCAAGGCCCAGCAAGAATCGGTGAATATGGGTTGACTTCTGAGGGTGAGGCTGTAAGGATTGCCCAAAAGAAGTGACAGTTCATTAAATTTTATGTTTCTGGTTACTTTCTCCTCATTCTAATTCAATCCAAAAGAAAGAAATGTGCAGTGAACTCTGAAAGTAAGCTTAAAGCTGAATATCACAATTTCAGCAGCCATTTCTTCAAAATTAACTTCTCAGAATTTTCATAGAGTTTATAAACTCACTCTAGAACCACCAAGACTTTAAGGGTCCTCTAGAGTGTGAAAAGTAGTTAATAAATTTCTGTCTTCAGCTCAATCTATTATTGTTAATGTAGTTATGTCTGGAAGTACTGTACAGTAAAGTCAAAAGAGATCTGTTTTGTTAATAGTATTTAACTTGTGTTTGCATGCTTTTGGTTTTGGTACATAAGAACTACCCTTAGTGCAGTGGGATTTATGTGTATTCATGTTTTAGAGATCTGACATTCCCCCCCAGATGTGGAAAAGAAACAATTTTTTTCCTTTTAGTGAGCTTTTGATCAGAATATATGTGGAAAAACTACTGTGCTTTAAATGGAACTTACAACTGCCTGTATTTAACACTCAGCAAATTAACTTAGGACCACCTATAGCAAAGTAGTACTAAACCATTTCCAATATAGGATTTCCTGTCCCGACTTGAGCTGTTTTGGATTTTGGATTAAATAACCCAGATATGGATATATGAAATAGAGATGGATATCTATTTCATCTGGGGTGAGGGAAATCTACTTCCTCTACCTGCTTTTTAAAACCATGAATTTTGAAAGCTTCAGTAAAAAAAAAACTCCACAAAACAAAAATCTTGATTGTTTTACTGCAACAAATTTGAGGAAGAAGGAGAGTTGTTTTCCTTGTCATCTGTCTTGAAGCATTACTATCTAGTAATGCTGTGGATCAGAGATGTAAAATTTAACTGTCTGGAGGGACTTTCAGTCATTGCCTTCCTGTGAAATACCTACCTGTGTGGTTGCCTGCTTGTCCTTTTTGCTGCACAAGCATCTTTGTTTGCATCACCCTACAGAGATTTTTTTAGATCACTTTCAACAGACTACCCAAAAAATTCCCCCAACAGTCTTCTGGGACTGTCAGGGCTGAGACGTGATGCTCAGCTGGGTAGTGGAATGCAGGAGGATGTTATTCCTTCAGTGCTTCTCCCTCTGAAGTCTTGGGGGAAAGAGCCTGACTTGAAAGCCCAGGGGTGAAAAACATGCAGATGGAGGGATGTGAAGCAAGTGAAATGAGGGACAGGATTGAAGAAGGCTTAATTGAGCACGAGAAAAGCACATGGAGCAAGTCCCAAATTATACAATAGTATGCAACCTACTCTCCTGTGAAGATGAACTGAGAGAACTGGAGCTGTTCACCTTCAAGAAGAGAAGGCTGTGGGGAGATCTAAAAAAAACTGAAAAAGGACTTTTTGCAAGGGTATGTAGCAATAGGACAGGGGGAAATGGTTTTAAACTGAATGAAGGGAGACCTAAATTAGATATTGGGAAGAAATTATTTCCTGTGAAGAAATTGTTTCCTTTTTGCATGGGTATGTAGCAATAGGACAAGGGGAAATGGGATGGGGCTTTGAGCAGCCTGGTGTAGGAGGGTTGGAACCACATGATCTTGGAGGTTCTTTCCAACACAAACCATTCTGTGGCTGCATGAGGAAGCCCACCAGAAGAATGAGCACCCCCTCCATCTGCTATCTGCTGCCTAACCAAGTTCCTTCCCCATTTTGCACAGCTTCTGTGTGGACAACATTGGTCTTGGAGTAGATCTTGAAGGTGTGAGAATCAGCATGGTCCCACATGATGATTTACTTTAAATTTTTGAGGTTTTTCTTTAGTGAGTTTTTCTTTTCTACAAAAAAACATTCAAAACTATACACATTAAATTTTACAATGCAAAAATAATCTCTCAGAATACAGAGAGGATTCAACATTATTTGGTAAATGCTTTGCAACATAAAGAAGCCAGAATGTGTCCCCCTCACTGCCTCTATCAAGCCAGCCCACCGCCCTAACTTCTCAGCAGGGTTTATCTCCCCTGTTTGCATTTCTTGTATCTTGTAGGTTTGAAAATATGCTATTTGTGTTCTACTAACTTCCAAACAAACTGTCCCCCATCTCTCTCTGGAAAGGCAACAAAATGGCTCAGAAGACAGCAGTCACATCCTGGACAACCTCCGCCCACAGGCACATGCAGCAGCAGCAGTGCATATACTTAAGCTGTCTCTGACACACATAATTTTCCTTGTTACTAAGTACTCATCTCTTCGTTTTTCAGAGCCTTTAAAATAAAAGATCTATATATGCTACATACACAGAGTAGAAGAAAGAAGGAGGGGGGGGAAAAAAGGTGTGGGAGTTGATTTGTCTCCCTTTTAGATCCCTCAAATAGGAGTCTTGAGCTAAATCCAAAGTATGTGGGAGCTATCACAGAATAATAGAATTGTTATGGTTGGAAAAGACCTTAAAGATCAGAGATCTTAACCTACCTACCACTAAACCATGTCCCTGATCAACACATCTAATAATTTTTTAAGTAGCTCCTGAAATGGTGATTTAGCCATTTTCCTGTTCACCCTGTTCCAATGCTTTACAAAGAAGGAGAGTGCATGATATGAAAAAAATTATTAATTGTGGACTTGTAGAGCTCAGCAGAAGTCTGACTTCAGTTTTTAAGCAAAATTTTAATTCTACTAGGTAGTTCATTCAGCTTTGACATTTGAGAATATAAAAAACCTTTTCTCTGTGAGCACCTCAAACCAACATCAACATGAGGATTTTTCCATGTTGCATGAAAACTGTGGTTGAAATTGCAATGAAGGTCTAGAAATCAGTGATATTTAATGAAGCTTTGTGCCTTCAAGTGCTCTTTGTCCCCTCCATTTCAAACCAGGATTTCCAGATAACACCAGTACAAAGACAAAAGAAACTACAGCATGGGAAATAAAATGTAGTAAAAAAAATGTATAAATTTCTTACCAGGAAAAGAAGGCTTTTCCTACAGAAAAATCCCAGATGTTTTTTGTTGGTGTGACCATTTTACCTTATGGGAGATGTAATTCCAGCTCCTTACTGTGTCTTTTTTATTTCTAATGACTCTTGTCCTTTAAGTGTGCAACTGAACACCAGGAAGTCTCACAGCACACTGTGGGAACCAGGGACCAACCAAAGGGAAAAAGAGAAATGCCAGTTTGAGGCAATATTCTGTTTAATTTTATTTTTTTTTCCTATTGAGTCAGCTGATACATCTGGGATTTGGTGTGTGCAAAATTTAATGAACAGAAGTGGATTGTTCTACTAAAAGAACTGCATGGGATAGAGCCTTTCTTTGAATTAATTTTAGATTAATTAATCTTAGAAATTCAACTTCCAGAAACATCAGAGAAAGGCAATATATTAAACTTATTTACTCAAGTCATTTTCAGCCAGCTCCTAAGAGACCCTGAACACAGTGGAGGAGGATACAAAGACAAACACAATGAAACATTTCAATATTTCTATCCTTTAAACATTACATCTGGCAAAAGTTCCAATAGTTTGGGTTTTGATCTTTGTTCAAGACAAAAACTGATGTCAAAACAGAATGATTTCCTTCACAGCAAAGCCTTGTATCTTTAGAAGTCAAATCTTCTTCAGTAAAGGTGCATTCTTGTCAAACAGATGACAATAAAAACTCCATTCATATTTTCACAGCTTTCTTACTTATTTTTTGCCTTTCTTAAATCTCCTTATATTTTTATATTCTCATACTGACATATTTTCCAGTATGACTTTTGCCCTCCTTCAGTGAGCTTTGACATTGCAGCATGATGGCATCGTCACAATTACTAAAATCCCTGAATGAACAGGATTGGAAATGGCCAGAAGATTAAAAACGTTTGCTTGAAGTTTGCTCTTTGGTTTCAAGTAGTGGGGGGAACTATTTGCATAAATGAATTTTCAATAGACACTAAAAATAAAAATCTGCTGAAGAAAATATAGCTTGCCTGTATTATCATGAGATTTTAATTATGCAAGCATTTATGTTCTTTGTGTATTTTGACTTAGGGCCATGTGAGACACTTGAGTGAACTGTCAGTCATGCAGAGTTAATTATGGTTTGTCCATATAGGGGGAAAAAACCCCTGGGAAAATACAATAACACTTCTCATTGGCAGGAGCCACTAGATGTTGTTAGCCATTTGAGGAAATTATTCTTAGCAGACTGTACAATCTCTGTAGTTCAAAGCATTCCCTGAAAAGAGGTGTATTCACACATGGCTAGGTCCACTATGGGAATAGATTTTGTTGAGTAAGGAGCACCATAACATTAATTTAATTTCCTTTTCTTTCTCTTGATCAACAGAATGTATTTTGTCTCAGTTTGGCAATCCAAGACAGGTTATTTTAAAATAATATTCACTTGGAATGAGCTACATGTAAAATGCTATTTTTAGTGTAGATAATTTTATACACTATCCTAAAAAGAAACCTTTTGCTTTCCACATGTACAAATAGAATCTATTTGTAAAGAGCTTTTAGCCTTTTCACCTCTCCTTTTCCCAGCTAACTGGCAAATAAGTTATCACTGACACACAAATGGACAAAGCAGGCATGGATTCTGAGATCTATAATTTTTAATAATTTTTAAACTAGCTACAAAATGTCAATCACTTCACAAACTGACAGGAGACAGAAGGAATTTCATATTACATGCTGTAAATTATATTTATCTCACAGTTTATCTAGAGTTCATTCAGTTAGGTTTTTTTTGTTAATTTTTTTTTTTAATTAAGTCAGCTACTAAACATCTCAGCGATTTGGTGTGCATAGCTCTAGGTAAGCAACAGAGAACTGTACCGATAACAAACCACATGGGGATAGCGACTAGTAAGAGAGAGCCTTATAAAAATTACATTTCTTTGCACCATTTCATATGGTAGTCGTTTCCTCCAAAAGATAAGTTCTTCAAAAGCAGCAGACAAACCCCAATATATTACACTTATTTCTTTTTGTCTTTGACATAGTTTCAGCCAAGCTTTTATTTTGCTGGCAATGGCTAAATGGTGAGTGCCAAATCCCTCTTTTTATCGTAATTAAAAAAAAAGAAAATGATCATGATTAATAACTATATATATATCAACAAGAAAAAAGTGGCACGACTGCAAACTTGCTGGTATAACATAGTCCCAAAAGAGTCCGAATACTGAGCATGCTTTTGTTGTCATTGTTGGTGTGCTACTGCCATGGGAAAAGTCTTGTTTAAGTAGGAGTCTAAAAGTCTATTTATTCCTCATGCATAAATGCATAAATCACATCACTTTTTAGTGCAATGCTTGTTATAGTAATATAATTCCACATTGTCTAATCATGAAATCATAACAACAGATAATGGCAATGAAGAACTGAAGACAGCAGGTTTAAGTGCTTAAACATCATGATACCCAAAGACAGGAGCATGGCAGTAGCTCTGTGGAATGTCACAGTTTTACAAGAACAATACTGTATATTTAAAGGTTAACAGCACGTTTAGCATTCCAACAGTGTTGTCATTCAGCAAATATAATTAAAAAAAAAAAATAAAGAGGAGAGGGAATTAAAGGAAAGGAATTCAAAACAGAAACAAGGAAAGGAAAAAACCCTGAAAAACATCATAGTGAGCTATAGCCATCAAATCAGCACTATGTACAACCTTTGGAAAGAAAGATATCTAGAAAAAAATAATTACAAGTATCATTTTTGGAACGCTGACAAACTACACAGGACAACATTTACAATGGGGCTGATATGTGCATGTGTGCAAACCTAGTAGGTAAATACCATGATAAAAGCATGAAGGTACTGCCCTGTTGGGGCAGTATTGAGAGGAAATGCACTTCTCTGCATTTAACCACTGCCCAGCATCTTTGTTGCACGCTGGTTGGCTTCATCAATCCTGGTTTTGTTGGAATCAGCCTAGGAAAACACAAAGCAAAGAAAGGTGTAAATTCAGGGCAAAAAGAGAAAGAACAACTGCAATGGTCAGTGGACAATTCTTTAGTTTTGGCCAGGTGAGGAAACTGAAGAAGCTTGAAAATACTGTAGAGCTTTTTTATTGTGGTATTAGGAACCCAAATTGTGATATTAGGAACCAAAAATTGTGGTATTGGGAATCCAGATTTGCTGGTTTTGTGAAGCTTCAGGTAGACTTTAAGTAGAATTTTCTTTGTATTCAGTTTCACTGAACTCTTGTACGTGCTGTGCCAGATCCATATCTGGTGCTTTTGGCTGTGCTACTGGTAGTAGATGACAGCAGAAGAACTGAGGTTGCACATGGCGGATTCACTGCTGGAAAGCTTCAGTGCTCCCTAAGATTCAGTGGACCTAGATTCTGTTCTAATTTAGATCACCAGACATGCAGTTAAAACTAGAATTTTGGTGTAGAGAATGGCTGAAAGAGGGGAGTCAAATCTGATGCAGGCAATGCTGGCAAAGAGAGATTTATTTGGAAATACACCAGTTTGGATCTCTGCTCTACATATGAAAGGAAGGAAATAGGTAGGAGTGATGCTATTATTCCTTTCTCACAAAAAAAAAAAAAAAATCATCAGTGTAATTGCAGGAGAGAGTAACCTCTCTCAATGACAGCAGCAGCAACAGGAATAAAGAAAAGGAGAGGATTCTACCATTATTTGTAGCAATCAAAATGGAGAATAGTGACATTGTTTTAGCTGACAGTCATTAGCAAAGCTCCATTCAAACCCATTTGCTGACTTGTGCTAGCAGAGTGACTAGATAAATATTTTCCATTTTTTAGATCAGACTTATGGGTAAGTTGTGAGAACTGTGTTACTGTTTTAAAAGCATGAATTCAAATAGTAAACTCTTTTGTGCTTCAATGCCTGTGTTTTGTTAGCTTTGATGATTGCTGCCACATCTCTGGGGTATATCCAGATTGTACAGATTTATTTTAAATCTCCAATTTGCCAAGACAGGATGGTGAAGCAACATTCCCACATGCATTTAAAAATGCTTCAAAAATGGTTATTCTGATGTATAGTAAATCATTCTTAAATATCTTGGGCTTTTCTCCATAATTGTTTTGGCAAATGCTACGTAGATGTGTATTTTTAGTACAGTAACATGTGTCCTATCCTCAACAAGCATAAATCAACAAAACTCCTTGTTATAAGCCACACTCCTTTATGTTAGCCATCCATTTGACCTTGTCTACTACAGTGTGCTCTTGCCAAAAGACTACCTAAAAATAAATTAATGATTTTGGAAGCAGTTATGTTTGTCATGGAATACATTAATATTGATTGAATATTGATTAAACTTAATGTTCCTAAATAGGAATCATAAGGTCTAACTAGTGGATGACCTTCTAGGTCGAGACAAGATGCTTTGAGCCCTTCATACTATCCTCCTAGCCTCCTATTTATGGCTCATCTTAGGGCCAGGGTCTTCTGGTGATGATGTCTGGGATGTTTGGCCTCCTCATCACATCATCCTTTTAGTTTTTGTCCCTTCCTCTCTGATCTGAGGGAAGGCTAAAGTCCTTTATTCATCTCTATCCTGATTATGGTGGATAGATCAGATTACTTCTCTGCATTATGAGATTGCTCTGCTTTGGATGCATGCATCCAGATTGTCATAAATGCTTTAGGAGCATTTCAGTTAGCTTTGTGATGCACCTCAGTTTTTCCAAAGGGCCAGCTAAGGGTCATTCTCAAGATTATAACTGTTCAAAAGCACAGTGTTCTACGTGGTCAAGAAAAGAAATCTTCTCCAGCAATGCTGTATGCCCATCAGCAGCTCTACTGCCATATTTCATTGCAGAATGGATGGTTATATATTCATTTTTGTTTTCAGTATTATCTGGAAAATCATAATTTCTATCATCTATAAATGATTCTCCTAATAAATCTTGCTTCTTTCTGTAGTATCTCCTTACTATGTGTCCTTACTGAGAGAAATCTGGCAGATTTTCACTAAGGCTGAAGATTGTCTTGTTTTTGTGCAGTTTTCACGATGACTCCCCCGTCCATCTTTCAGAATCTTTCAGAAATGAGTGTGTCACTGTTCTTTAGGCAAGGACTCTGCCTGATGAGGCTTGCCTGTGAGGCTGGATTTAATGAACCCCATGTTGTTTTTCTAGTGGCGTATGAAATCCTGATTCTGTAAGAAAAATCTACGTGGAAGGTCAACCCCTCAGTTATCCAGCTGCTGTGATGAGAGATTTGGCCTATGTCCTTCATGTGCACAAAGGGCCTGGTCAATGTTTTAACAATCCAGACCTTTGCAAGCTTTAATTGATAGAAGATTGATAGAGATTTTGCTTGGCTTGCTGCAGTTTGTGATAGTATCCTGTGGGTACAGATAGAAGATTTCAAATAATTACAGAATATCAAGGATATGGAAGGGACCTCAAGAGATCATCTAGTCCAATCCCCCTGCCAGAGCAGCAACACCAAGATGAGGTCACACAGGAAGGCATCCAGGTGGGTTTTGAATGTCTCCAGAGAAGGAGACTCTACACCCTCTCTGGGCAGTCTGTTCCAGTGTTCTATTACCCTCACTGTGAAAAAGTTATTTCTTACATTTCTCTGGAATCTTCTATGTTCCAGCGTGTACCCATTTCCCCTTGTCCTATCATTGGAGGTCACTGAGATGAGCCTGGCTCCATCCTCCAGGCATTCACCCTTTATATATTTATGAACATGAATGAGGTCCCCCCTCAGTCTCCTCTTCTTCAAGCTAAAGAGACCCAGCTCCCTCAGCTTCTCCTCATAAGGGAGATGCTCCAATCCCTTCATCATCTTTGTTGCTCTGCACTGTACCCTCCCCAGCAGTTCCCTGTCCTTCTTGAACTGAGTGGACCAGAACTGGACACAATACTCCAGATGTGTTCTCACTAGGGCAGAGTAGAGGGGGAGGAGAACCTCTCTCCACCATAGGAGGTCTCCTCCCCCATGAGTAGGATAACTGTTAACATGTAATAGTGCCTATCCTTGTATTTATTCCAAGAAAATGCCCTAGACTTATTATTCAAAAGTATTTATGTTGTAGGCTGTATAATCTTCCAGTTCCTTCTCACAATGTTGATAGGTGTGCTATTTTCTAAAGCTTTTCATATGAATAGAAGCAGCAAGTCTTTGCCCACCATGATCCTGTATTTCCTGGAAATACAAAATACTGCATAATGGCATTGCAGTGATACTGTGAATATTCCTAACAAATGCAACTTAGTAAAACAAAACTTTTAACCAATGCTAAGCCCTGTGCTCTACTATGTGTGTGACTCACTCTCAGTCAGAGATGAACTTTTCAGACAATGTATACTTCACACAGTCCTCTCTGGAATCAATTTCCAGCAAGGAAAGCTGTTTGTGTGTGTTCCTCAGTGCAGTGTTTTCTGTAGATTTTTCACTCTGGTGTAGTTCATTGACATGAAAAACCAGGCATCCTGCTCACGTGAAAAAGCCTGCACGTGTAAGTAGGCTCAGGAGTACCAACTCTACCACTTAAGGTCAGCATTAACTCTAAGCAGTGTGTATAAGACCCTAAGTTAGATCCTCAGGTTGTGCAAATCTCAGCTGAAGTCAAGCATTGCATTGATTTTATAGCAGATGAAGATCCAGCCTCTTATGCTGCTTCAGCCTGGCTCTGCCTGTGCCTGGAGCTCTGCCAGTAGGAATGCAGATGGCTTGCAGATCTTGGGATCTGAGGCGGAGAGCAGCGAGTTCCCAAATGGGTCTGCTGTCCACCTCAGAAACCTGCAATGCAGGTCTGGCACTTTCACAGTGGTCTCTGCATTTTTAGGTGACCATTTTGCAATATTAATGCTGATCATCATTTATTTAAATGTGTTTAAATACATGCATATATACACACATGTATCCTGGGTGAGCTGGTGGGTTTCTGCTCAAATATGCAGGCAGCAGGACAAGACTGGCTGCACATATGGCAAAGCCTTGTTTAATAAATTCCTGTCCTCTTTTGGGGACTGCTCCTCCAAATAGATGATCCAATTCTCAATTGCTCATGGAATTTCCAAAAGAAGGATGGTCCAGGAAAGCTTAAAACTTGCCAGGAAGTGCCAGAGCATTCTGACTCAAGCCCTATCATTCTGCACAGCTCAGAGCTGTTCTTTGCCAAAACTTTTGCAAAAGAAGCTTTGAAATGTGCTAAGGGGTCCTCTTTTCACAACAGTGTGGCTTCATTCTGACCTGCACTGAATGTTACTGAAAGTTCTGCTGTGGCCCAGAGATTTGGTGGGAGAAGAGAATTGAGCTCTAGCAGCTATTTCCATCCTTTGTGCTTCTCCAAGCTGGAGAAAAAACACAGTATGCACAACCTGTACTTGCAGAAGAGAAAATACAGTCCCTTTTAGAGTCATCTTAGGAACTGCAGCTCTCACCTTCTCCATGATCCTGTCAATCTGGCGGTTCTGTGTGTCAATCTCGTTGCCCATATCCAGGGCCATGTGACGTAAGTTGCCGATGATGCCGCTAACCTGCTCCAGGTTCTCATCCATTTCATTTTCCCGGGCATCATTTGTTACCCTGAGAGGGAAAAAAAACAATTATTTGAAGCAGAGACAGAGAAGGATCCCCATGAAACTCTGATTCACCTCTAACCTCCACTGCACCCTGCTTTGCTTGTCACCTTAGGAGGTATCTGCTGTGCTTAGCTTTGAAGAAAAGGGATTAATATGTAGCTAGCCTGAATACCTTACCAAGCTTATTTTTTGGATTCTGGGATGTTTTGAGATCATCACAACTCCAGGTGTGCTGCTGATGCCCACAGCAGTATCTCTTCTAGAGATGGCCCTTCTCAAATGAAGAATGAAATTATGTTCCCCTGGGACCTGTGTGTGGTTAAAGTAATAGAAAATGCAGAATGGAAGCTACACTAGGCCTCTTCCATGAACTACACATAACTAATGGAGACTGTCCAATCCTCCAACCTTTCAGGCTTACTGAAATATTTGGGAAGCTTCAACTGTGAAAATCCTGACCTAACATGCTATTAAGTTAAATGTATGTCTGGTAAATGACAGGAGCAGCTTCTCTCAGATTGACTGACTTTCATGAAGATCCTTTGTCTTTCCTCTTAGCATTGTCTTTTTAGACATTGGTTTTTAGAGTGCTCTTAAGCCAAGGCCCAGTTCAGTGCTCCAGTGACTGGAAAGGCAAGTAGTGATGGATACAGGAAAAAGCAAGGTCCATGAGTCCCACTCAG
Source organism: Turnix velox (assembly GCA_013400935.1). Taxonomy (NCBI): domain Eukaryota; kingdom Metazoa; phylum Chordata; class Aves; order Charadriiformes; family Turnicidae; genus Turnix; species Turnix velox. The sequence continues at coordinate 62,304 of VZTY01030662.1, read as the reverse complement.
AAGATCACTACTTTGAGCCTCTGCTGCAATTTATATTCATGTAGGTGCCAAAAGGGTACAACAGGCCATTTGCAGAACAACTATGGTGCAGCATAACTTCCTTCACTGCTATTCTGTTATCATACCCCAGTCTTTGTTTTGGTGGGACTGCCATCCAGAAATTTAAATTTTAAAATAAAAGTGAATGGCAGACCTTGCAAACTTAAATGGCAATTCCATCCTACGCTCCAGATTGAAGGACAGCATTGTTTCTATCATGCTGATTTCCCTTTATTACAGCAGCCAAAAAAGTAAGTGGATAAAAGTTTTTTGAAAGATAATTGCTTATTAATTCAGTGTCCTTAATCTTCTGAGATCAAAGCTTTGCCCACTGGTGTGCCATTATCCTTTTAGCTGATAGAACTAAATATATGTTCTATAAGCACTGTAATCAGTAAGTATTTATTGCTGGATCCCTGTGTAGTCTTGAAGTTTGGTTGCCATTAGTTCAGCTGTGTTTCAAACTGGCTTTCATCTGAGTGTGCAGGGATTGCCACTAAAGCATCAACATTTCCCAAAAGCTGGCTTTTGGGATTGGGGCATCACTCCCTGCTCCCGTTTTCTGGGCAGACACAAGCAGAGAACCAGCACACCACTAGTTAAAAGTGTGCTTCAAGGTCTGTGCTGGGCTCAGTGCTCTGGCAGAGAGCCAGCAGCTGTTTTCTTTTTGAAGAGAAAGGAAGGAGTGCTGGATCCTTCAGAACATCTTCTGGCAAGGTTGGATAATGAACAGCACGTTGATAACAATAAACTGCTATTTATCTGACACTTTGTTTCTGAGGCATTTGACAACTGTTATTAACGAAACCCATAATAAGGCCCCAAGGAAAAGTACATCATTCACACCAGGGAGCTGAAGTGCAGAGGACAGTGGTGACTGGCCCTGACATTCTGCAATCTCACATTGCTGCTGTAAAGAAGATATTCATAGTTTTTTATTGCCTCAGTCTCTGCAATCTCAAGGAGGAAGGTTTGGGGCCGTGTTTTCAAGCAACTTGTGATTCTCAGGATTAAGACCCCGACTTCTGGGATTTCCAGCAACATAATACATCCTTTGCATCAGAAGACACAAGAGTTCTTTAGCCCCTGTCCTTCTCACTATCAACCTAAATCCCCACACTCACAACTCAGGGGAGAATATTGACTCCATCACATTACCCAGCACAGCTGAAGGAGTTAACAAACATCACAAAACTCATAACCATATGGAAGGAATCTAAAAATATCAGTGGTGAGAAGAATAGACAGAAAAGAGTGGATAAAAAGGCTCACCTGCGGATAAAGCCACCACTGATGGCCATCTGCTCCCGTTCATCTACAACACGTGCAGGCTGGCTGGCTACAACACCATCCTGATTATTGCCCCAGGCTTTTTTGTAAGCATCACTTGATTTGAGCCTGTACAAAAAAGATGATGAGTAACAAGGCATCAAGTGGACAAGGACAAATGCAAAACTCTTTACTTTCCCAAGCTAAAAGCTGAATCAAGCAAATGAGTTTTCAGACTGAGTGTCATTGCTTGCATACCGATATATCATAAGCCTGAATAAAAGGAGTGGGATGGGGTTTTTTGTTTGGTTTTTTAATTTCACTTTACTGCCACAACTGTGATGGTCAGAAGTTTTGTTTCCAATAGGGTGAATTGCAATAGTCAAGTCTACAAGACTGCACACAGGTTTTTGGATGTTGACTTAGTATCCAGAAAGGTGAACAAAAAAATAAAAAGGAAAAAAAATACAAAGAAACCAAATAGAGAAGAAATACAGATAAGTAGAAAACATTGTTTCATTTCAGTGACACGTTTTGACATCAAACACAGAGAACGTACTGGCAGACAGACATGAAATACAAAACTGCCAAATATAGTGTGTACATCACATCACAGCAACGCACCCTCTTAGAGAAAAACAGATTTGGCTGTATTTTAACATTTTACCAGGCAGAAGATTGGGTTTATCTTGATGATTTTTAACATCTGTGTGGCATAACAGGCATTTAAAGCCACTAATCATCCCCCAAGGTGACTTGGGGATGATTTTCTTATAAAATTCACAGGGGTTTTTAGAATTTCAAATAATATATCGGTACTGGAGAATAGTAATAATCATACATCGACAGTTGATGTACAAACCTTTGTCCACAGAGACAAAAAGTAAAATAGGCAGAAGTGAAATGAGTGCAGGAGAAAAGAAGAGATACAAGCCATCTAGCATCAGAAAGGGAAATTCTTCTACATTTTCTTCATGCACCAGCTACAGGCATGAATAAGTAGTGAAGCATTCTCACTAAGCACGGTTGCCCCAGTAGTTCATCATACTCTTAATGCATCAGCAGTAACAGGCTTCACAATAAGCAAGACACAGGCAAAAATGGATCATCACTTCCTTCAGGAGCTTTAAACTGCAGAACTTCAAAATAGCCTACCATCTTGTTATATTTCTTGTTTGTGACAGTTACATCAGCTTTCAAAAAGCCATTTTTGACTGAGCTGCCGTGGATAGAAAATTAAAATCCAGGCATACCTTCAGATTAGCTTGAGCAGCATTTTTAGAGTCACTGTCACTGGGGTTGTCAGATGAGACTGAACATTCTAACATGTGTCTGTATGTAGTTCTTGATTTTATTGCAGAAATTAAGCAATTTCCAACTAAGTTGTTGGGAATTGCAAATCTCTGTGGTTTTCCTGTTCCCTGATCAGCTTGGTCAGTTGTACAAACAGCCCCACAGCATGATTTTTGGGTGAGAAAATGAACATGCTTCTGGGAGATTTAGAAAAGGACACAACAAACCCACTTCTGGTACTATGTTCTCTCCATAATCCCCGAAGCAGTTCAGCATCTCTTGAGCATGAAGATGCTCTAATACAGAATTAAACTATAGTGGGTATTTCCTACTTATATACCTCCTTGCTTATTTCCCATTAAAATCTGTGCAGAATTAAGAAGATAGTTGTCTTATTTGTTCTTAGTCCTCTAAAATAATACATCAGCCTTGGCATTTCTAGAAATGAGTGAAAGTAGTTCTCTTACAGGTACAGTTTGAGGTATTTGCCTGCTCTTTAGACCTGCGCAACTCTGAGAGTGACAATGTCTCTGTGTTTGAGGTGGATAATCAGAGCTCAATCTCTGTTTTCTTATGGACTTCCCATTAAAGTCAGTGGGTGGAATTTGAGTCTACTCACAGTCAATAGCAGTGGTCCTTTTGAGTGCAGTCTGGTCAAAGTTTCAATGCTGTGAGTGGTCTGTTTCTTTTAAGAACGTAAGATCAATCCATATATTTTAGTAATGCTCACAGAGTTGTAGTTTCAAATAGGAGAGTATAATTATGTGTGAAATTGTTTATCTTTTGAAATAAATAACATTAATTTTACCACCAGACAGCAGAGCATTAGAAAATCGTGGTGATACTAATGCCCAGAACTGTAGTGATTCCTCTTCCTCCTACACCCCTCTTCTCAGAATCCATCCTATTTGTACCGATTGATTCCTGGCACAGTGATTCAAGGAACAGCCTCTAAAAGCATTGTTCATTTGTTCTCTCTCTTTCAGAACACATTGACTAATTAGCAATGCTAGTTTATCAAATCTGGCTGCAGAATTGGAAGGTCAGTAAGACTGCCTTAAAGCAGGGAAGAGACACCTTTAAAAATGAATGTTCCCCACTTAGAAAGCATGTGGTTATCTTTCTGTTCCTGAGTCTATTGATTTGAGGATACTGCAATTACAGTGAAGTGGTAAATATTTCAAGGCCACGTGTCAGGTGCTAACCAACCTCATCCATACCACAGGGATGGTTGTCAGTTCTGAGCAGCTTTTTCTACATTACAGATGTGAGAGCTGCTGTAAAAAATTACTTTTCTTGTAAAATACATTGGTATTTTTTTATACTTCAAGGATGAAATTTGATGTAGGCCTTCTTCCAGGTTCCTGCATGAAAAGCAAGCCAGAATTCTGTTTCTTTTTAAGATGCAACAGTGTTTAGGGTGTGTGAGGTGTGAATTTCTGCTGAATGCTCTTGTACCTGCAGCTCTTCTGTGCCAGGTCTTCTGGTGTAGACTAAAGCCTGTATCAGAGCTGATACCAGGTGCAGGATGAAAAAGGCTCTGTGTGTGTGTAGCCCTATCCGATTCTGCACACTTAGGCCACAGTACACGCATAATGGCCAAAATATTTAGCTCACCTAAGTATTTGTGACTTTGATACCCAGGAGCAACGTTGATTTTATTTAAATATCAAGCAGTATCTACGCTGTGTCCTAAGGGACTTAACTTAAAAATAAATGGTGATTGATAAGACAGAAACCCAATCCTACTGATCTAATTTCTGGCAAAATACCCACAGAAGCCCAGGACTGCTCTCTCTCATTTTATCTTGATAATAACCACAGGATTGGATGCTGGCTGCCAACAAATTGTCTGTGTCACGCAGAAAGGGAGTGCAGCACTACAGAACCACTTCACTCTCCTTTTGCTTCCTGTGCAATCTCTTGGCCAATCATTTATGAACATTTTAACTGTAACCTGGCTGCATGCCCTGTCTCTGCATGCTGGATTTGTCATTCCTTGGGGACTTCTGGTTGCTCCACTTTGTCCCCCATTTCCTACCCCTGTGTAACCGCGCGTCACATTTCCATTTGGCATTTTAAAACAAGCTTTACATTACTTGGAGGACAGTTTCGTTCAACTATGATGGCATGCAAGCAAATTCAATATATTTCAACATTTCTGCTCAGTGTACCCATAGGATAGAGAAATTTGGCACGAAATATTCAGGTTTTCTCAGATTTTTTTTTGCCTGTGGCAGGTTGGATTCCAATTGTAAAACATCATACCTCTTTCCAGATTTCATCAAGGATTGATTTTGTTGAACAATGCTGCGTGATTTTCATCCACAGTTTTGAACTTTTCTGCATTTTCAATATTTTTTATTCTGTTTGTTTAACCTGTTTGTGAAAATGCACTTCAAAATTCAGGGTCTCCAGGAATAAGGTAGCCCCAGTGCTTTTGTTTGCTGGAAAATGGAGCCGTTCAGTACACTTTGTGTAAAATGTTGAAACTTTTACCATTAAAAGGTGTCCACAGTGAGGCTTTCACTGCAGTATGCCTGATTTTAATGCATCTACAGTAATTCCCAATCAGTAGTCTATGCTATGAGATGAATGCATTTGAACCAGAATCGTTCTTTCTGCATGCCACATGCTCATCCTGTCCATGTGCCTAGCAAGGATGAGCTTCACAAGGCCTTTAGGATCAGCCTTAAGTGCTCAAAGAGATGAGGCAGGCAGGCAGCACCTACTTGTTACATGGACAGACACAAAGACCACAGAATTTTCCTAGGTCCGTCAAATTCTTTTCTGCTTCTTTCATGTCCTTATTGATTTGGTCCATTCCCTCTTCGATGCGTTCCAGTTGTTCTGATTAAACACAAGTATTTTATCCCCACAGAATGAAGCAGATGGAAAAGGACAAAGAAAAAAAAGACAAAAAACTTCAGACATTCACTGTGACAAAAAAACTGGACACCACATAGCAGAGCCGGTACCCAGTACCTACTTGTTACAAGGACATATGAAAAGGCCACAGCATTTCCCTAAATCTTTTAAATTTTTCTCGGCCTCCTTCATGTCTTGGTTGATATGGTTCATGCCTTCTTCAACACGATCGAGTTGTTCTGGTCAGGACAAAGGGATGACAGTGTGGAATGAATTGTATTTTTGTCTGTTTGCTTTTGTCTTCAACAGAACATGAATGAAAATGACCATGTGGAACTGAATCAATAATGACATTACAATGCATTAATCTGAGCTGATGCATTGTTGAAGGGATGTGTGCTGCACTCCACACCGAAGATGAGTTTTTGCTAACATGGGAAGTGTAAAACAAAGGAGGAAGATGTTGGAAATCTATTCATTTAAACGAGATGTAATGATGTAGAAAGGAAGGGTTATAAAGTTTAAAGTCCAGAAACATAATACAGTACATCCACTTACTAAGACACCAATGACATCCAAGAAAAAGAAAGATAAAATGTTATTATTTTGCATTTCTGTATGTTAATATTAGAGAAAAGGTGTCTTTCCATGGGAAATACTTCTGTTACTTTTGCTTACAGATTCCTTGGAACTAGATGACTTTGGGCAGTGTAATTGCTTTGATTAGTGGGTAACTGAGTGGGAGAGCTGTTAGTAATGATACTAGAGATGGAGCAAGCTGTTGAGTTCAAGTACTCCTTTTTCACGAGGCTGGGGAAACTGAGACCTGCCACTCTGATTGGCATTGGATATTAATTTCTAATCTGATTGTGGCTTCAGGGATGGTTTTCATTCATGTGGGTGTTGCAAATCCCAGTGTTCACAGAGGAATTACTACCCGTAAAGGTCTGAGAGAGTACCATGGAATGTTGTCTCTGTCTCCAAGAGATCTTTTGAAAACAAGCATTGGGTGAACACTCATGTTTTTCAATGGGGTCACTTTTGATTTGTTCCAAGGCAAGTTATCAAAACACCAAGGTCATAACTAGCTGTGTCTCTGCTGGCAACCAACAGAATTTGTCTTGTTTCCATCTAAAGCTGCTGATAATTTGTTTTCTTAGTGACTTGCTAGCTCAAGCTAATTTCATGTGTAAATTTCTAAACTATAAAAGCTGGAAAAAGAAGCCTTGAGGAATAGAATGCCACAGTGTAAAACTTTAGGAATGTATCTTTCACTGATGTAAAGTGTGCAGTAGTAATGCTATATTGCTGGGTAGAAAGCCTCACAGTTTGTTCTTTGACAGATAAATCCAAACAAGTGTTACATGGCATGAGATACTTATTAGAGTGTCATTTCAACCCATTAGAAATTGGAATTATACATAAAGAGGCAAAGTAAGGCAATCCAAATAAAACCTAAACACACCTCTTTTCCCCATATTGAATGGAAAATAATACAGAAACATAATTAGACCTGAGAGGAAAGGAGTGAAGAGAGCACTAAGAGAAATTTACTGTCATCTCTGACATCAACTGAGCTTTAACAAGAAGAAAAAAAAAATTAGAAATTATTTTAGAAACAAAGTCATGTGCATATTGACGTCAGCACAAAGCAATAGGCCTGATTTTTTACAGGGGTTTCCAATAACAACTGAGGTTTAGATTTTTCAAAGCCATTTTGGGGACTTGGATACCCAGTTCCCATTAAAATTAATTTTATTTCATTAATTTTAATAGGAATCGGGCGTTACACCCCTAGAGAGCCTTGAAGATCCTGGCCTAAATTATTCAAACTGAAATAATTCAAATATTGAACTTGTGCTCATTGTTTAATTCTCACATGAGGCTGGGCTTTGGGAAGGAGAGATGTAATGCTAGTTTTGCCAGCTGCATCTGCTTTTCAGTTGTCCTTTCTCATTCATCTTCAGCTGGATGTGCCTTTCTCCTGGTTCTGCAGGAATTATTGATCCCAAATCCAAGGATGTTCTTAGTGGATCAGAATTACTTACAGTGTCCTCTAAAAGGGGCTCCAACAGTATGGGACAAGGACTGGAAAACTACTAAAGAAACCTGAGAGTGACACTGCACAATTTCTGCTAGGTAAACTGCTGAGCCAAGGACCAAAAATACAATGTTGGATTGTTTGAATGCACAGTGTCATATTATGTTTTGGTTATGAGGCTTTAGCAGAGGCTTTAGTTGATATTTGTAGCCACTAATTGTCAATCTCATCAGAAATATGAGCGTGTGATAGGAGGTTAGATGCCTCTGAGTGCTTCTGCTCCTCACAAGCTTGGAGTCCTGCCTACTCCTTCAGTGCTGGGCAATGCTAGATCTTGCTTTGGGAAGCAGCTGTGAGAGTGTGAGCTGGCTTTTTTGCTGGTTCATCCTGAGTGACTGGAATTGCTAAATTTCAGGTGTGGATTCCCACCCCTGCTTGTGAAAGATGTGTGTTCAGAGCCTGGATGGTTTTCAGAGCTTTTCGTTAAAAGAAGACCTTTTTCACATGTGTGTTTTGTCACTGGAAGTGACAAGAGGCACTGACCTTCCTTCCACTGTAGAAAATACCAAGTAAGACTGTAGGGATCAATCCCAAATCTGCTACCAGATCTGCTTTCCACCTGAGCATATTTCTTGCTCAGATACACATTCTCTGTAGCTAGGTATGTAGTAGAGCCTTTTGAATTTTCTTTTCTTGTTTCCATTCCTGCCTGAATAGATGAGTGCTAATTGAAGTTTGTGTCTAACATGACTAAATGGCTTTAATTTAAATTACAGCTCTATCCAGGAATCTTAATTTATCCTGCTACAGGATTTGTGTGTGATGCCTATATTGTTTCTGAATAGAAAAGGGACCCAGGAGTCATTTATCTTCCATTAAAGGAAACCTTATCAGTGTAAGAAAAATCTGTATCATATCTGTAGCCCAGGAGTCTAGACAGCTGGCTGCTGCTCCTAAAATCATTTGCTAGTTGTTAATCCTTGTACTGGATTGTCAGCTGGTTTAAATGGGAGTATTTGTGCTGGCTTTATGGAGCAACACCAATTTGTACCTGCCAAAGATCTGATCCCACAGGCAAGGAAGAAGATTCATGAGTCTGACAACAATTATTAAGGGATAAATATTACAGATGCTTTAACTCGGTGGGGTCACTCTGGATTCATTTGGTATAACTGATACTAAAATTAAAATCTAGCCCAGAATTAAATTGCTACTGGTGAGAAATCAAATGGCTATCAAAAGGTTAATTTAATGCCTGTTTTTGTAGACCTTCCCTATTCCAACTTTGAGTGTTGCATTAAAGGTTTCAGGGAAGACAATCTGCTGGCACATACTGCTGTGAACCTACATAAATTCACACCTGTGAAGACCATATCCTTTGTCTCTCATTTAGAGATGTATTTCAAAGTCAGAGTTTAAACATCATTTGAGAGTGTCTTGAAGTATTCTTTGAATATGCTCTCTCTATATGTTCATATATGATATATAAACAGAACCATGTTCCATTCAGATTTCCTTAATTTTTTTCTGGGGAACTGTTATAATTTCTAATATATTTTTTTTCTTATTGATACCCTTTGATGTCTGAAAACATAGCTTTGATTCAAGTATAATGGCCATATACCTTCTTCCAGATCTTTTGGCAAACTAATGGCATAGCCTAGGATACAAGCAAGGGTATTTATCTACCTCTGTCATTATACTTGATAATTACTTCTGTGTTAAACCATAGGCAACTGAAGGACCATCAGCTTGTCTTGATAATTTAACCATAGCATTGTGGCCAGTGAGTCTTCTTGCTGGAATCTTCCTGAAAAGCCTGGAAAATCCCTACTCTTTGACCTGGGGAAGTGGCTGGGAGAGGAAAGATGTAGCAAGGACATTCCTCAGCTTTTCTTGTGTTCTATTGAGCAAATGCAGCTGCAAAAGCATCTCAAAGCCGTACTGGATACTAGACCAGGCAGGACCAGGACAGTGTGGTGTTGGTCCACCTTTGCATCCCCTTTAGTAATTTATAACAAATTTTCCTTGACTAGTGTCCAGGATGTGGAGTCTGTGCTTGAATGTCAGTTAAATGCCCATGGAGTAGATAACTTATTCCTTTGCCCAGAATACTGTGCAATGAAGCATTTTCCACCAAGGACAATTTTAATTAGAGAGGGAAAAAAAAAAGAAAGAACATCTAAAAACACTTTGTAATCTTAATTCCATACAAGATGACTGAATTCAAAAGAAAGTAGGAAGATTGTTTCCAACGATATGTGGTGATCCCATTTTCCATAAAGGGGAAAGTATTTTCTAGGACAGTCTTTTCAGAAATCCTGAGACTTGACCAAGCTTGTCTCTAAGAGAGATTTCTGATCATATGTAAGAACAGAAACAAGCTAGTGGGGGGTGCATGTGAGCCTAAGTGTAGCTGTGTTAAAAATAACAATAGACAAGGCACAGCCTGCTTCTGGGGGCAGATCATCTGTCTTTTCTTCTGCACTGTATTTTCAAGAGGATTAATACCACTTTTTCTGTAGAATCTGGAATAGTTGATGGGGGTGGTTGTTCGGTTTGGAGTGTTTTTGATAATTAACAAATAATTTCTGACTCTGATACACTCAGCTCTTTAGTGTTGTTGGAGCATCTTTAGCAACCCTGCTTTTGTTCTCTTGCAACCTATAAGCTTCCATGGAAGCTGTTGAATAGGATATATGTTGGGGAAGGACCCTGCTCAAAGGGCCATAATTTGCTCACTGATGTAAAAAAATTATATATATGTTTGTATTCGTTGCAATTGTTTGGTGGCACAGAAATAGATTAGCCATAACAAATCCAAAACTTTAAAATTTGAAATTCATGCAAAGGCCAGCTAGCACAGGTATTTTGTGTTAACCCTTCTGCTTGTAGGGAACCCAGTTATTCCGAATTTTATCTCTATACTTCAGCAGATATACTGGGTAGATGAAGCTACTCTCTGCATTCTCTGGCATTGCTGGTTGTGCATTTGCTGTTGGTGTGCTACACTGATGTTTTCTTTGTGTTTTATCAAAATTGTTGCTATTCCTCTATCATGTCTTGGCTGAAAAATTACTGTGCTGCTACTGTTTTTATTGAAAAATTTCCCTCCCTGCCCCAATTTGGGCATGAGAACAAAATTCTTTTCTAATAAACTGTGTGGGGACAGCATCACACAAAAAAATCTCATCCCTGAATGCCCAAATTTCTGGCTCCTGGTACTCCCAGGTATTGGGAGCTTCCTTTTGAGAAAAAGAGCTGTGACCTCCTATGTCAGCAACTCAGTTTTATCCTCATATCCCAAGTTTGTCTCATTTCTGCAGTCTGCTCTAAACTAATATGCATCCAAATATTAATATTGACATTTTTCTGAATTATTATGTTTCAAAGATATATGTAATGAAGCAGAGCAGTTGCCACTGCTCACTAATCCTTTGCAGAATGACATTTTTAGTGTAAAATGTAAATATTTTTTTGTTTAAAGCATTATGTACATATTTATATTTAAATATTTAATCATGGGATCTTGACTCAAGGCTAGGCTTAAAAATATGTAAGCATTAAGGATGCATAAAGGATCTGGTAAAGGCTTTCTCCACGATGGAAGGAAATCTCAGCAAGGAGAATCCAACCTCTTAGCTCCTTCCTTGTGGGATCCCCAGGGAAAGAACTGGGTTGAACTGGTTGGGATGACAATAACTGGCTTAAAAAATGCTCCTGCTATTGCAGAACTACTCTAAAAGCCCACTTAGATTCCCAGTGGCTTCAAAGGGCACTGGAGAGGTCTCTAGTTTTTATGGCAGTCCCATTCTCTGTGAAACAGGAGTAATGAAAGCTATTGAGAAGCTCCACATCTCTGTAGGGTCATATCAGCCTCTGGTCTGCTGCACAGCAAGCTGTCCTAAATGTTTAGGCAGTAAGAGATGGCCAGGCTGACTTCATTGTATAAATACCAATTTATACCTTTGTATTGTAAACCCATGTTGATTTACTTCTTTTTGTGATCCCAAAGACTTCTGCATCTTGATGCATTATTTAGATTGAGATCAGCTCAAGGAAGTTTTCCTCATGAGTTCTGTTTTACTTCAAAGCTAGAAATTGTGTAAGCAAACCTAGAAATAGACCTTCAAGCAACTGTAGAGATTAGATATTCTGCTTGCCGCCCACTGGAAAGATCAATGTCATGTTTTTTGTCTATTTAACACCTAATAATCTTAAGTGACTTGTGCAGTCAGCTGAAAAGAGATCACATGGCAGTGTTAGCAAATTATTTCCTTAATCTGATAATCTGCTGAGACATCCGTGGGTTGCACACATTGCACTAATTACAGAGGGTTCAAAGTCATCATTAGTGGGGATTTTTTTGCCCAGTAGTATAATAAAGCCTTTATCACTAAAAGAAAAAAAATAACCAGGAATTATTACAGCTGTATATGGGTAAAATAGACAAAACTTAATTAAACATTTAGCATAGTACAGTGGTTACAATGTTGCCAGGATCTGCTGAATTGTGAGGCTGTTTTCCTTGAGAAACCCATATTGTACAGACACAAGCTGAATTTACTGAACCACTTAAGGCATGACCATAACCAATTTAAAGAGGCTTTTAAATTGCCTGATTTATTCCTAAAAGTATTGACTAACTGCATGTCTGCCAATATACAGGTTAGGTTTCATAGTCAAGAAGAGTTTAATATGGAGTTCCTTGGACTCTAAAGAGGACAATGGGTCCAGTTTCATCTCCTTGGCTCACACAGACTGTCCTTCCTAGAGGTAGTTTCCTTTCCTAGTGTGATTCAAGAGCTGGTTGAGCAAGTTTTGCTTTAGCAACAGAAGGACTCTAGAGTAAAAAAAGCAATATTTAGGGCTCAAAACAAAATACCCCTCATTAGGAATCTGTGGAAAAATCAGAGTTAGAGAACAGAAACATACTTTCCTATGACTAAACTCAAGGGAGGTTAAAGGAGCCACTGAAGTTTCTGTTTATCTGCCTGTGAACTGCAGTGTAAGGCAGACCTATTTGTGATTTATTTTAACTGTATGTAATCCACTCATGAAGTCCATTATTTAGACAGGTGCCATATCTCTTTCAACATAAGTAATTTCTGGTTTTCTACATATCTTTTTCTACACAAGTAATTTCTGGTTTTCTACATTCAGTGCAGTCCTTTTACTGCTGTTATTCTTATTTTTTTTTTAAGAAAACAATGTATTCTTTGTAATATTTTTTTCTTGTCATGACAAATTTGATGTGATAAAATTTGGTTAGGTCAAATTCTTCTCCCTAAAGGACAATGAGGGAGGAAGGAACAAAACATGCATAAAAAAACCTTAAATAAGAGAAAATACTTTCTATTTAGGACCTATCATTGCTTTTTATTCATTTTATTATCAGAGAGGCAGGGATGTTAGGGATGGAAAAGGCCTGTCGGGTTCTGCAGCCCATTTCCCAAGATTGTCATACCATTGCCTATAATTCTTGTCTGGACTTGATGAGAAATACAGCATTAGAAAATGTTTCTTAATACAGTTTTGTGTCATGCCACGTAGCAAATAATAATGAGGACTTTAGGAGACTGATTTTAAATAGAGTAGCAGAAATTTATGCTCTGCTGATTTCAATTCTCTTTGGAGACATCATTTTGCCAGTGCTATGGGTCTGCAGCAAACAAAGACTTAATAGTTTTGTTGGAGAGAGAAGCTGCCTGTTTCTTTGTAATAATATGAAGGGCAAAAATGTAATTTCCTGGAGTATACTGAATATATCTATCACGATCTTTGTCACTGTCACCCACAAACAGGGAATCATCTGAGCTTGAAAGCTCCTACATGATCAGTTGCAGTGAGCTGATCCTGGTGCAGCTTATAAGGTTAAATTCCTGTTATCCTCACTGACATTTCTATCTAAAAATCAACTGAATTTTACACAAAACAAGCCTGGTTTTACCTTCTTTATTGCATGCCTTCCTCTTGTGGTTCAAACAAATGAGAAAACTACATTGCACCTGCATAAATAATACTGGATTTTACACTTACAGAGGAAAATCTTCTCGTCACATATCTGGGTCTTGACACAAACTTTCTGAAAAAATGGTGATTTGGATGAGTTCAGCCTGCAGCTCTCTTGACATTAATGGGAAACAGATCAAAAAGAAGAACAGACTCTTACCCAGTTATTGCATGTTCCTTTATGAGACAATGAGGCAAAGAGATTTGGGGGTTCTCATGCACAACCATAATGCACTTTCTGGCCCTCGTTTTCAGGATTGCACACAGTTAGTACAGTATTTTGAGAATGGTTATACTTCCTTACTGAAGCAATCTGAACTTACCTCCTTGCTCATCCAACATAACCAAAGTCCTGATACCAGCATCTTTACTCTACATCCCAATAGTGGTAGCAAGGGAAGGAGAGAGAGGGGGAGAAGAAAGAGAGAGAGAGAAAGAGAGATCAGTGAGGGAACACTCAGCTCTAGACATGGGACATAGGAAGACAAAAGAAAAACAGTGAAAGGAACCCCAAGGTCATAAGGGACTTGGTGGCACAGCCCAAAGACCTTTTGTACATGGGCATTGTATGAAGAACCAGGTACTCTCAGTTTTTTCAGTCCTTCAGGATTCAGTGAGCTACTGCAGAAAAGACAAAGTCTGGACTAGAGGTTAAAATAATCACTTGATGCAAGAGTAATTTCCAAAAAGAGAACATCTCCAAGTTCTCTAAAGTGGAAGGGGGTGTTGACATTGCAGATGTATATTCATCTCATAGGAGAAAAAATTCCCAATGAAAATAGATATGACATAAATATATCTGTGAAGGAGGTGTAGTGGTTTGTACACAGCCCTTGCAACACAGAAGTCAGAAAGCTTACCTACCTACCAAATCCATTTTAAATCAGACCAATTTTTAATAGAACATTTTTTGACTTGGGGATTAAACAGATATGGGCGTGAGCCAAGTTTTAGTTCGGCTGAGAGAAACCTTTAGCATCTGTGGACTTTGGATGGAGCTTGGAGGCAGGGTTTTAAAATCCTATTTGCTGATCACACCCCTGCTCCCACCGAGGTTAGTGGAAATCTTATCACTGTCCTTGCTTGAGCAAAAGCTGAGCAATTCAGAACTCCCCCCTTCTTTACTCAGCACCTTTCACAAGTACAGCTTTTGTATGCATCATCATCTCTCTGGGATGTGACCAGGTGTCTCAGGTTTCTAGGTGCTGTGATACTAAGCTGTATCACAGATCAGATTAGCTCCTTTTTTAATTACTAAAGAGAAACTAGCTCCATTCTGCTTGGAGCAGTGATAATGTCTGTGAATAATTAATGACCTGTATGATCTCCTGACTGTTGCATTTCCATAACAGATGATGTCAAGTCCTCTGTGGCCTGACAGCTTGCCAGGGGAATTACCTGGTCATGTGCAGTAGTAGCTCAGCTGCTTCTAAGAGCATAAAGCTACCCATACCCCTGTGGAACAGAGAAATTTGATTGTAAAAATTTTTCAGAGGGCTAGGGGAGACACCCACATTTACAAAGGAACATGAGAAACAGAAACCTGGAACGTTCCTTTTGCTTTTCAGGCCATCCTCTCATTCCCTGAGTCAAATTTAGGACTTCATGCTATCCTACTACCCAACTACCCTGCTCACTCATCTGTTTTTTTAGGAGAAGTAAGCTCTCTCTGTTCATCAACTGCCTGGTCCATGCCCATAGGCAGGGCCAGCTCTGAGCTGCCCTCAATGGCTCAGCTACAAACCTGACTCTCTGTCACACTGGAGGGCTGTCAGGTTGGTGCAGCTGGTGCTTCTCTGCTCTGCATCAAGAGGATTCTACTCTGTTCAAGCAGGTTGTGAGAAGCTCTTGTTGAGCTCTTGTCTGCCTCTCTCCACACTCCCTTTCTTGTCTTGAATGTCTGCATCACTGTAGAAGCTGCTAAAAAACATCAGATGTGTGCAGCCTGTTTCATTCTCCTTTGTTTTTAAAAATATTCCTTTTTTCAGTTACCAAGAAGAAAAAAAAATCCTCCTGCCTCTCCCTATGGTCTCCTGCTCTCTAGTGCCCTTGTGTCAGCCAAGTACCATTGCTACTCTCCCTCCCTTCAAGCTTATACTGCGTTTACCTGAATCTCAGACAGCTTTTATTTTTGCAGCCTTTAGAAACTTAGGGTCTAAGGGTCATCTTAGATTTTCCTATTTAGTGTATGGAAAACTGCCTTCAATGATTTTCTATAGGCAAGTGTCAGATTTACTGAGCACTGGATGTGCAATAGCTTTTTATTGTGCTCTTCCTATGCTCTTGGATGTCTTAGACCAAAAAATTTATGTGCAGTATAAAAGCAAACCTAATGCAAATACAAGGAGACTTCTTAAGTCCTCAGTCATCTTGTGTTTGAGTAAATATGGTGACATGGAGACCTTCTAAATATTGGACTCGGAGAACCCATAATTGGTGGTATGATTCTCATTGGCTTTCAGTGAGTCAAACACAGGCTGGGGAATGTTTGCTGCTCTGTAACTCTCTGACCTTATTTTCTTCAATTTATAACATCTAAGCAAACTGTCTTTATGCAGCTAAGATGTCCAGTGGCCTGAATAAGACCTGTGCTGAGAGATGAACTCAGCAGTTAGACTTCATTGCTTGTATTTCTTATTAAATTATTGTACAGAGTGAAAGAGATGCAATTTTCTTTTACTTACCTGATCATCAGTGCCATTTAATTTTATCAGGAAATACTGTATCTCTTATGAGCAGCCTGCTACAGCACTAACACTAATGTGAAAATCCTAAAGGGTGTGCATTGAATATACTTGTCTACATCTGAGATCTAATCCAGAGCATATTGAAGCTAATAAAAAGATCCTTACTGGCAAAGATGAGAGGTGATTCAGACATCAAGTGACAATCTCCTTCAGTTCCAAGTTTCTATTAAGCATTCATTTTCAGCTCTTTCACAAAAAAAAACTGTGTAAAGCCAATTAAAAATAAAAAACGTTTGTACATTTAAAACAGATCCAGACTTTCCCAAAAGTTCCACATTTCCATTGTGACTTAGCTTTTAAATAGCTCAAAAGTACTCATATTGGTAAGACAGAAGTATTCTAAAAATGTGTTCATCATCCAGAAGTCTGAAGAGGAAAGAAACACTTAGTAGTTGACCCTCTGTGACAACAGACTGCAAAATACAAAACCACTTCAAAACCTCTTCACTGAAAGGAATATAGAGGAAGAAATATGCCACACAAGTGTGTTTGGGTCCCAAAACCGGACAGTGTTGGCATTTTCTGCACTAAATGTATCACAGAAACTCCCTTTGGTCTCAGTGGGAGCAGTGTCAGTGGACATGCTAAAAGTGATTGCTTAGAGAGATGAGGTGACAAAAGCTGTGTTTGCAAAGTGCCAGCCCAGAAGGACATGTTTTACAACAACCAATTATAATATCTTGGTAAATGGTTCCCAGAAGAACCATGGTCTATGCTGTGATTCATCTGGTTCTAAGCTCTCGGGAAGAGTTTGCACCTATATCCAGTGTTCACCAACACTAGTGAGATCCTACATGGGAAGCCCTGAAAGGGAAGAACTCCTGAAGCCCATCTTGATATGGAAATGACTGCTAATGGGGCACTTTCCTCAGGATTAGAGACTGCCTTTCTTCCTGTGCAATGGAGGAACTTCTTAAGACCTGTCAGTTCTTGCACAGGCAATCCTCTCTTCAGACTGCAGCAAAATATGGATCCTCCAAAAACAGGATGCTTAGGCTAGTTCAGGCCAGAGAGGAGAAAAATGCATAGGACCATAGAATCATAGAATAGTTTGGGTTGGAAGGGACCTTAAAAATCATCGAGTTCCAGAGTTATGTCAGTCTCTCCTTGTCTTCTTGTTGCAGGAGGAGAATTTGGATTACCATATTTTACTGTGGTGCAGCAAACACCTTATACTCTTGTCCCTTATGAGGAAATGGCACATCTTGGATTGCTTTTGTTGAGACATTATGCTGACAGCTCTGGGGTTCCTCTATTAATCCATAGAGTAGGTATTACCACAGATGGTAAAACAAATAATCTTTCCCACACAGCCCTCAAACTTACTCAACCTAGACTCTAGGAATGAACAAGTTGACCAGTGTGTCCTCCTAGATTTTGATTTCCATGGAGACTGCTGTGCAACAGAACCTTCACTGAAATTTGCCCAGTAGTTTAGAGGGGAAAATGTTGTATCATTTCATATTATCACTGTTATATTGTTTCATATTATCACTGTTATGTCCCCTAATTTCCCTTGGTGGGCATAAAATTAGGAAGAGAATTGGAATGACTTACAGGGCCCATCAGTGCCTCTAGGGTTGGAGTGTGTTGCATCCTGTCCATAGCTCTACAAAAGCCAACTACTCTGACTTTGGTTTAGCCTAATGGGTGATTTTTGTAGCAGGATAAGGGAATGATGTATCACAAAAAAGAGAATCCAAATTCTAGGTTTCAACTTCTCTGCATTTCAAGAGATATCCTGAAAACACAGATATGCTCTCTCTGTTCTGTGAAGAGCACATAAACTTCCACTTCAGTGAAGAATTTTCTCCAATCAGTATGGATTATAGAGTTTGTTTCGAATGAATTAGTACAGACAATTATGTACCAGGTCAGGCTGACATTGCTAGCAGTTCCCAGAGACACTAAAGAGAAGTGTCAACACCCTAAAGACAAAAATGTGGTCAAAGAAACATTTTTAGTCATCCATAGTAGTGCATTTCCTCTGCTCTGAGTCTGCTGTCTCCCTGTTAACACTGTAATGTCTTTCCGTGCCTGATTAAGGAGCCATGTTACTTCTCAGCCTGTTAATTAACCCTGTGGTTCAGATCCTCAACTGTGAAACCCTACTCAAACCCTGTGTGCCTGGTTTTCATCTCATGCCATGACCTGGCTGGTCCATGGAGGCAAAGGGGTCTAATCCTCATAACCCCAGAACTATGAATCACCTTCCCCTGTGCCAGATAGATATTTCTGCAGAATCATACAGATTAAAACATTTTTCTGGGCAGAACAGTTTCAATCACTAATAATGTCAAAGAGATTTTTCAAATTAGCTTTGACAAGTTTTGGACCAAATTCTAAATTAATAGAGTATTTGTCTTCATTTATTCTTCAGATTAAAGAACATTTGACTGTGATAAAAGCACCATGGGAAGCTCCCTTCCGCATCAAGAAAAGAAGGAAGTTAGTAAAAGGGCAAACTGTGTGTTTAGTGTCTGAACAAGGCAGCATCATGAGGTTATTAAACATTTATAGCTCATAATTTTGGCTTTGATATACTAGTAAACTTGACTGTGACCCCCCTGCATGTGGGAGGAGAAGAAAGTCCTGTCTGGATTTAAATGTACAAAAGTAGTCCATTTATCTGTACATGTTGCTAAGTGCTTTTATGCTGGGCTTTCTGCAGCACTGATCTTGTGGATATTTTTTTCCCCTGTTGCATCCTAGCTAGGAACCATATTTATTTTCTCCCACACTGCTATGATTGATTTTGTTTAAAGGCTGTGGTGGTTTCACTAGAGACTAAAAACTCACTGCTCTCCCCCTTGCATGTGCTATTCTGCATTTCATAAATCTGGCTCAGAGGTAAAAAGCCTTAAAGAAGAAAACAAGGTCAGCTGCAGACTGTGTATTTTAGTCTCACTTCTTCCGCTTCAGTTCATTTTTATGTTACGTTTTAGCCCAGACAGCACACGGCAACATCATAAAATACAGGTATTTATAGCATTGAGTAGCTGAGGAGCTTGAATGGGCATTGGCCAATGCAGATATAACTGTGTTGCATGGAGAATGCTGGGCACTACAGAGCAAAATTATTTTTGGAATCTGCATTCCCAGAGCATAGTTGCATTGAGCCAATTGTGGCTACTTCACAACAGCCCCTCAGGACTTCTCCCTGCTTCTCTTCTATCATAGAATCATATTTTATTCTATTCAGTATTACAGAATCATAGAATAGTTCAGGTTGGAAGGGACTTTAAGATCATCAAGTTCCAACCATCCCTGCTATAGGCAGGGACACCTCCCACTAGATCAGGTTGCTCAGTGCCTCGTCCAGCCTGGCCTTAATCACCTCCAGAGAGGAGGCATCCACAACCTCTCTGGGCAACCTCTTCCAGTGTTTCCCTACCCTCACTGTAAAGAATTTCTTTCTTATGTCAAGTCTAAATCTCCCCTCTTCCAATTTACATCCGTTATTTCTAGTCCTTCCATCACATATCCTATTAAAAACTCCTACTCTTGCCTTTCTGTAGCCCCCTTCAGGTACTGAGAAGCTACTCTGGGGTCCCCCCTGAACCTTCTCTTCTCCAGGCTGAACAACCCCAACTTCTTCAGCCTTTTTCTCCAGCCCTTTGATCATCTTCATGACTCTCCTCTGGACCTGCTCCAACAGCTCAATAGGACAGAAAGAATCAGCCTCTTGCAAAGCTGAGTGAGAGACTGATTTTTCCTTGCCAGCTTTCCCTTGGAACAGCATTGGGACTTAGTCTGAAGACTCAGCCCAGTCTAGAGAGCGTGGTCCTTTGGATACATCACCCCCAGGCTATGACCTACATTTCAGCATTAAGAATGCCTTGTACTGCTATAGGACTTTCCTGGGTGGACAGCCTCTTCTCCCTCTAGAGCTGAGCCAAGCCAGTCTGTTTATTCTCTGTTTTACTGGTATCTAACAAAGCAGAGCCACCCACGACAGGAATCCATCTATGTACATGGCAACAATGCTTAAACATGGAGGCATTCTTTTCCTGAGTAAGAAATGACACACAGATTTGCTGCATGAAGGAAACAGGGTAAAAAAGCATTCTTTTGCTAAGAAAGAATATTTTTCAGTCTCTACCCACTAGACAGGTTCTGCTAAGCAAGAGAATTTAATTGGATTTTTTGGGTCTATTAAATCAGAGCACAGTGAGTTCGATTTCAAAGACACTCACCATTTGTCTCTTCAGTATGAAACCTCTCCCTTCCTAAACACTGTGTTCTTTCAAAAATACCTAGGAAAAGGGGTCAGAGTAATCATTCAACTGTTTAGACCACAGAAGAATTGTAGCCTTTTGTAGTCACATTAGTGAAAATAAAATTCAACACGTTGTAGCAGAATTCTCTTGACTATGCATTGCCAGTTTTAGAAACTTCTCTATTTCCTCAGGAGGATATTGTAGCATCTGAATAAAATCCAGATCCAGAGAGATGCTGAGCTCTTCTAAGAAGTGCTAGAGTCCTACATAAATTCACTGGTAAATTCAGCAGTCCCACTTCTCCTCCTCCTCTCACTTTGCTGTTTGCTGTTGCAATTTAATACTGAAATTCCAGTGGCATTCACAATATGCTGGTTCAATATGTTGGGAAGACTCAAGCAGTGCACAGGTCACACAAATATGGCTCAGGAGAGAGAGGACTGATATTTATGGATGGCTTGGCCCCGAGCAAATACTTCCTTTTCCTATGCCTCACTTTCTTCCCACTCATCATCTGCTTTGCCTGTTTAGATCACAGGCATTTTGGGGCAGCAGGCTCTTCTGCTTTGCCTTTGTGGAGGTGCCCATGCAAGGCTCTCTTCCATGTCATTGAACTAATGTCAGCAGGAGCTGCATCCAGCAAAGAGCTGACATGACGTGATGGTTAGAAATCGCAAGTCGAGGGAGCTGAGCAGCAAAAAAAAGGGACAGATTGCTTGTGAAACAAGAGCTTATTTGGGCTGCAAGGGGCCCAGACCTGAAGTGTTTGCAGAGAAGCAGCAGTGTTGACTACACTCAATGACCCATCTGTCTATCTATCTGGACATGGAAATTTAATTTTGTCTCCACTGGACTCCATTGATCTCACAGTTATGATTGATTTCAAGGCCACGAAGCCTAGGGCTGGGCTTGTGCTTGTTCATGAACGTGGGACCTGATGTAATTTTCTTCCCATTGTCTCTGCTGGAGACTCCTCTGCTTGTCAGGAGGACTGGGACTGTCAGTGCTGATGACCCTGATTAAAAATGTCACCAGCTCCGGAACCAAGGCTCTCATGGTGTCTGAAAATAATACATCCTGTCAGGCAGGAGCAAAGTTTTCTACCACCTGATGGCTGAATGCTCTGAACTAAACTGAGTTTGAGAGTTTGAGAATTTCCAACTATTAAACTTTTAAACTCCTTTTGTTAAGAAGAGGGGAAATGAAGTCTGACTGAATTTGTTTTTTTCCATTCTGGGAGTCAATCTAGGACATCCCGTGAGCCTTGCAATCCTAATGGATATTTCAGAGATACATAAAGAAGTGGCTTTTAAATGCTGTGATGATCAATGCTCTGCAAGTGTTTATGGAGAGGGAGATATTTAGAGACAACAGAATGAGGGCTAACAGAATGAGGAACTTTCTCACCTCCACCACTTGCAGTGCTGTGGCAAGGACATCAGAGGCTCCAGGAGCTCTGCCACAAAACCAGCCACTTGTCCCTGACTCCACATCACCTTCTGATGTTGTTTCTATGGTTTCTCTTGAGCAGTTTGTCTCAACAGATACTCAGGTAGGGGCAAAACAGTGCTTCAGCGGCTGGCCTGCATTGTGTGTGACACTTGAAAGCCAGAGCAGTGTCTTGAGTGACCCTGGCAAGGGGATGGGGTGGCACATAAAGCCATGTCTTAGCAATGAAATGAAGCCTGACTGAATTTGTTTTTTTCCATTCTGGGAGTCAATCTAGGACATCCCGTGAGCCTTGCAATCCTAATGGATATTTCAGAGATACATAAAGAAGTGGCTTTTAAATGCTGTGGTGACCAACACTCTGTGAATAGCTGGAAGTGTTTATGGAGAGGGAGATATTTAGAGACAACAGGGCTAACAGAATTAGGGCCTTTCTCACCTTCACCACTTGCAGTGCTGTGGCAAGGACATCAGAGGCTCCAGGAGCTCTGCCACAAAACCAGCCACTTCTCCCTGACTCCAGATCACCTTCTGATGCTGTTTCTATGGTTTCCCTAGAGCACCTTATTTCAACAGATACTCAGGCATGGGCAGCTGGCCTGCAATGTGTGTGACACTTGAAAGCCAGAGCACAGTGTCTTGAGTGACCCTGGCAAAGGGTAGGGACAAAGAGGGATGGGGTGGCACATAAAGCCATGTCTTAGCAATGTGAGGTTAAAAACCCCACACTTACAGTGTCAGACTCTCATCACTTTTGCTCACAACAGAAGTAAGAGTGTAATGCAAGCCCCTTACCTCTTCAACAAGCTGCAGCATTCGGCGGGTGCTCTCAAGGGACTGAAAAAAACAGGAAAAAAATCAGTCAGATTTGGCAAGATGCAGTTTCCAATGCTTATGTGCAGGATCATGCTGACAGGATGCTTGTTCTACACTTTCTGCCTTCCCTCAGAATCAGTCCATCAGCAGGATGCTGGTGACCTCTGCATCTTTGGCTGCATCTTTGGGCTCAGGAGTGCAGCCCTTCTCACCCCATCTCCAGGCAGCCACATCCTCCAAGACTCATTCTGCCCTCACCCGTGGGG
>VZTY01030662.1:1210-39003 GCA_013400935.1 Turnix velox | reverse complement strand
TAGTATAAAGATAAATAATAATATAAAAATAATAATATAAAAATAAATAAATATAATAATATAAAAATAAAGCCTGTGGTCTTCAGCTAAGCCTTTTCAGAGACCTAACTGATGATTTTTAACATTTAGTAGATAGGGCAAATTGAAGCAACCCTCAGAAAATATTAAATTGCTGCTTTTTGCTCAGAGGCCAGTCAAATTGATGCAGTCTGTTAATACCTAAACCAAACTCCCCATCAATAAACCCCTTAATCTAGACCCAACATGATGTTGAATTTTTCCCCGGGTCATTTATTTTCAGTGTAAAGCTGACAGTTAAAAAAAAAAAAAAAGAAATCAGGACTAGAAATCTTTTGCTGGATCAGCTTCTATTTCTGGATGTGTGTCTAAAATTGCCAATCCCAACCCCTTAAGTTTTGCAGTTTAGCTCTCAGCCTCACTTCATCAGCGAGCTGGTCGGCACGCCGCTGCATTTCTTCCAACTCATTGCGCATATCCGCGTCTTCCGCCATTTTAGCTGTGGGAGTGTTTGCCGAAGCTGCAGATCAAGAATTTGTGCCCAGCTGCTTGTGAGCCTGCAAGACAGTGAAAAGAGGAAAAAAAACCCCTGTAGTTATGCTCCTTGACTCCCTGGTTCATGCTGAAATGCCATGCCCACAAATGGGCTTTTTATTTCATAAGTGCCTTCACCCAAAAATCATTTTGTTCTGGACGCAAGAGAGAACACGCAGGATTTTTTTCAAGGTGATGCTTAACTCCTGTATCATTAATCACTTCTGAAGAACAAGGTATCCTTGTCACATTCTTTGAGGAATTTTTTTTTTTCCAAATGCTATCCAAATCAAAGCTGTGGAGGTTCAGGAGCTGTTATTTGCCACCAGAAAGCTATTCATTCTTCTCTAAAATTAAAAGTCTTAACATGAAGGAGATCAAAGTTAAGTCTATCCCCTCATATCCTATATTTCAGCTTGGAGGGCCAAACACTGAGATAAGGTATCTGCAGTGAAATTAGAGATGGTGAAAATTTGCAGATTTTTATCAGCTAATGATAAATCAGAATGGTTTAATTTTAATGATAAATTAGATCCCATGCTCTAATTCAGAATCTGAAGTAATATTTACAGGGAGATTGTGTGAATTTGTCTACCTGGGAGAATCCTCTGCTTTAGGGGAACTGATTATAAGACCTAATGGGTATTTTCATCCTCTCCCCAGACTGAGTCAGGTTCAGAACTTATCTTTCTCAATCCAGAACAAGAACCATGAAGTGCATCTTAACCAGAGACCATTAATCTTCATATGGGTAGAGTTTCTTTTTTGCCTCATATTTGAGCTAGCTCTGATTACTGAGCATGACTTAATTAAGAAAGGCAGGGCCTCCTACCATCTGCCAGGTCTTTAGAACAACAACCCTGGCTTATTTCTTCTCTTGATTCAAGGCATGGCACATCACAAATTGCTGCTTGCTGAATATTAGATTTGGTCCTTCACCTAATCCCAGGTGCAGAGGAGGTGGGGAAGTTGTAGGGGAACTACAAATAAACAGCCATAAAGCACATGCCATCATGCTCAATTACAGAAAAAGGACAAAAGCAGCCCTTTTGAGCAAAGCTGCTCTAAGAAGGCAAAATCCCAGGGGCTATTTTCTGTCCTGTCTTTGCAATAAATGCAATCTTTATGAAACGAGGTTAAGTCAGGGCATAGCTTGGCTCTAAAATTTTAACAATAATAACTCTGTTTAAATGGAAGTTATTGTCTATCAGAGATTAATCTGTTCCTCCCTTTGACAGTGCTTACTGTCAGGACAAGAGGAGAATGGGCTGAACAGGTATAGCTGAGGGGCAGGGAGATTTCTGGGATCACACCACATTGTTTGATTGTGAAAGTATAAGGAAAGCAGACAGGCAGCTCCTTACATTTCCCCTGCCAGCTTCAACAATGTATTTGCTGTTTTTCTTATCTAAGAGGGAGTATGTGACCTTCATGCTCTCACATTAACTGTGTCCTCACTCATGGTTGCTTTCCCTTTTTTGAAGCCACAGCAGGAAGAAACCCATCTCCAAGAGCTGGCCCTGCAGCAACTGGTACAGCGTCTCACTTTTCATTGCTGAGCACATCACAATGTCCTTGTCAGAAGGGGAGACTGACATTTTGGGATGGGTCACACCACATTTAGGGGCTGAAATGTATGCCAGAGAAGAAGCCCACCTGGTTCTTCCCAGCTGCATAGTCACAGCAGTGCAGAGGACCAAGCTCAAGGAACTCATCTGCAGCCTGGCTGATGCAAGCAGGGAGCTTAATTTCATGGCTAATATTCAGACTGGTATCAGGCACTTCAATAATTCTCAGAAACAGCAGTAAACAGGCTTTACAAACAATAGCACACCCTGAGGATCAGGAGGAAAAGATGAACCAGGAATCAGTCTCATCCTGAAGAGCATGTAAAAACATGAGGACATTCACAATGTCACCCCAAACTTCACACTCCACTATTGCACTTGCTTTTGTGACACGTCACAAAGCTCTGGGAAGATACTGCTCCTGATCTTCAAGTGGGGCATGATCATCTGGGGTGAAAAGAAGTTATTTCTGTAAAGAATCTTCTACAGACTCCTGTCCCACTTGGCACAGGCTGGCTCTTGCACTGGTCATTGCTTCACAAACTGTTTTTTCTCAAAGGTTGTAGCACAACATGGCATTTGAGTATTTCTGGCACAGCCTTTGAGACAGAACACCAGGATTAAGGCTGTGGAGCTAGTTTAGAATATTTTGTTAAATTATTCTCCTCAGCCTGGACTCCTTGCTACACTTGTGCTGGCAGAACAACAGCAGGGAGATTTAGCAAAAATCAGGATGATTTAGGAATGACTTTGGGGCAAATCTAATACCTCAAACTGTGAGGGGCAGGAAACTGGTTCTGTCCTGTGTCTATTTGGTATCGTCTCACTAGCTATAAAATGGGGAGTGTTGCATCAATGAGAGAATGGAATGTTAAGTGGGGATTTAATTCAGTTTGTAAGCATATCCAGTGTGAGCTGAATGATGACAGACCTGTAAGCAAGTGGAGGTGAGATGAGTACTTCTGACAGTAACAAATAATAATGTGCTTGTCAGTTACTGCAGAATATAGAATCATAGAATATTTTGGGTTGGAAGGGACCTTAAAAATCATCAAGTTCCAAACCCCCTCCCATAGGCAGATACACCTCCCACTAGATCAGGCTGCTCAGCCTGGTCTTAAACACCTCCAGAGAGGGGGCATCCACAACCTCTTTGGGCAACCTCTTGCAGTGTTTCACTACCCTCACCCTAAAGAATTTCTTTCTTATATCTAGCCTGAATCTCCCCTCTTCCAGTTTACATCTGTTATTCCTAGTCCTTCCATCACATTTTTGTAGCCCCCTTCAGGTTTTGATAAGTTACTATGAGGTCTCCCCTAGCCTTCTCTTCACCAAGCTGAACAGCCCCAACTCCTTCAGCCTGTTTTCATAAGGCAGTTGTTCCAGCCCTTTGATCATCTTCATGGCCCTCCTCTGGACCTGCTCCAACAACTCAATGTCCTTCTTATGTTGATAACAAAAATCACACAGAAAATTCAGTCCTCAAGTATATTCCAGCCTGACTTCTGATCATTAATTTTTTTGATCACAAGCTAGCAGTGGTGTTGGGTGGTGTAAAAAACAACAACAAAAAAGAAACAAAGCTGAGAAACTTTGTGGTTCTTCTTTTAGAGGAATCTTCCTTGGCTAGTTAAAACCCTCAACTGGCATCTGGGTGACAGATGCATCCTCTTTGCATCAAGCTACCAAAAATGAAATGTCAGAGGTTGTAAGCAGCGAGATGTTTTGTAGCGAGTGATTGAACTTGACAGGTTTATTGAGATTGTTTGGTATTTGTAAAGTGCTTAGAATGGATTGAGGTATAGCAAAAATCATTCTTCCAGACAAGTTGTTTTACATCAAGTTTTAGTCATAAACAGAAGTGCCTGGCAGCAGTGCTGATTCAACTTTATTTAATAGAATCAATAAAGGCTACTTTGCACACAGTATGATAAACTGCAGGTAGCTGGAATGGGATTAATTTTTTTGCAAATTTTGCAGTTCAAAATATGGGATAGGACATAGGATTAGAGATACGATCTTTGTCTTGAAAAACCCCATTCAGTCTGAAATTTCTTTCCAGTGTCAAGAATTTCCAAAAGCAAAGTTTCTTATCAATAAAATCCTGTAGAGAGCAGACTTGTACATTTTAAAGGGAATTATTTCTCCATAGAGCACAAATGTCCCTGGCTATGGCAGGAGGGTTGGAACTAGATGATCTGTAAGGTCCCTTCCAACCCAAACCATTGTATGATTCCATGAAAAGTTTTCACTCTAAGGTATCTCTTAGAAACACCTATATAATAGTCCTCTTGATTTACTAAAACATAGAAATTGAATGATTTACAAGATTGGCCAAGAAGAGACAAATCTTAACAGATTTACTCTAACTAACTACTGGATGGACTTTGCAAAGCATGAAATATTAGGCTGTCCCTATGAGACCTGCAGCTGTTTGAGTAAACTGGCAACAGACCACAGATATTACTAAAGACTTTGAGGAATAAAATTCCTTGTGGAATTTTTAGTTTGAAAATAGTAGCTATTTTGCATTCTGTTCTAATTCAAGCTGATTTGAACCAGGTATCAAAATAGTGTAACTGCCACTGGAAATCCCAGTGTGACTGGAAATAACCTCTCCAAAGTGTACTGAGGGGAAGACTAGAAATGATGAATGTAAATTGGAAGGGTGTAGATTCAGGATAGATGTAAGAAAGGAATTCTTTAGGGTGAGGGTAGTGAAACACTGGAAGAGGTTGCCCAGAGAGGTTGTGGATGCCCCCTCTCTGGATGTGTTTAAGGCCAGGCTGGACTAGGCACTGAGCAAGGGGATCTAGGAGGAGGTGTCCCTGTCTGTGGGAAGGGGGTTGGAACTTGATGATCTTTAAGGTCCTCTCCAACCCAAACTATTCTATGATTCTACTCTGTAACTTCAACAAAACTACATTTTATTTTGTCTACATTCACTGAGCAGATGGCAGATCAGAAAACGATAACTGAGATGTAGTAAGCTAATCTCTTCAGATCTAAAACCATGATTAAAAAGATAAAGAAAGGTGCTATAGAAGTTTGAACCCCTTACACACACAGTCAATTTGTGCTTATACTTGCAATAATTGCACAAGCAAATGCAAACTCAAGACTTCACAAGGAGCTCAGTTTTTCCCTTTGAAATCTGGAATCCTCTGCATTCACACACGAACATACCTGATGCTCTCTTTTTAAGAGACAGAAGTCCAAAAATTGTCCCAAAAATATTGTGTACAATCCCTGCCCTGTGTGTTCTAGGGACCACAATTCACTTTGAGGAGTTGGGTGACTTAGATCAAATTCCCAATGAACCTGACTTATGCATTACATCAATGCTCATACAGTAGCACAAAACCAGACTAAGAAAAACAGAAAGAGAGAGCAGCTAATGGAAACATGCTGCCTATTATGCTTTGAATCCTTCATCTGCTGTTTTAGTAGCACTCAGAAGCAATAAAGTGAAAATAGCACATATTCTTGTGGACTTCTACTGAAGTCTAAGAGAGACTTGCATATATCCTAAGAGGAAGAGAGATGAGTGACCTTTGAAAGCAAATATTTGCTTCACAGTGATATAAACACTTCAGTGCAATAAATACAGGAAAATGAAAATGCTGCAATTTACTGTGTTGAAGGCAACATTGCAATAAAGTGTTCTTTTTTAAGCACTCTCCCTGTTATTAAAGGACACATCTATTCTTCCTGTGGATATTTGTAGCCAGAGGATGACTGCATTGGCGTATTCTGCTAAAAATGGCCAAGGCAGTCAATAGCACACTTTATGCTTCTTTCTTGTAGGATTGAGACAGCATTATGGCAGTGGTGTGGCATTAGCAGAGCCACAGAAAACCCAAAGAGATGCTCCTTAGGATGGATGCCATTTAAAGCAGGATCTTGAATTGCAGCTATTCTCCTTTCATTTTTAATCTGGATGTTTGTAGAAGGAGAAACACATACTATCAAAGAAGCGGATTAAGTTCTGTTACAGATGAAAAAGGTCATTCTTGTTCCCCATTGTTGCCCTTGCAGCCATCTAGTTGTCTCCTCAGGTGCTGTGCAAGGCATGCTCAGCCAGTTCTGTGGGTTTATAGGATCTTCCTCTGGAGATGCACCTCCTGGAGCTCCCTGACACCTATAACTAACCAGTGTGGAACTATCTAGTGTACCTTGGCCACATCTTTTACCACCTTCACCAGCCTTCCCTAAGTGTTTTTTTTTGTGGCTCAGCCATAAGAAATGCACCTACATAAACCTTAAAGCTCATTCTAGATGAAAAACTGCCTGTGGACATCAGTAAGGAATGAAATGGCTACAAAAGGATGCTCAAACCAATGTGGGTGCTGCTGACACCAGCAGGATCCCCCAGAAACTGAGGGTATAATATTTGAAGGTGTGTTTCCTATAACCAGCTTGACAAACAACAGCTGGGTGAGAAATTATTTAAGGGAGTTGAGAACAGAGTTTTTATACATCATGGACTCCCAGAAATGGCCCTTACAAGCTGTAACTCTTTGGGGTTTCACCATATATCATCTCTGTCTCACCCAGAGTTCACTACAATTAATACCTTCTATAAGAGAAATATTTCCTACTTATATTCTTATTGTATCTTACTTGACCTGAAAGCACTTGGAGAACAAATCAGCTAATTTTGTAATGAAAAATCCTATTTAAAGATTTTATTCCATATCATAAAATGTAACAATAACAAACCTCAGATTTCTCATTTAGAGTTGAATTTTAAATAGCTCCTAAATAATTCTCGAGGAACATCTGCTCTTTTATTTCCACCCAGCCCATTGCCTGGGATGTAATTCTTTCAGAAGATCTTCAGCGAAGTTCTCATCTCTGAAGAAACACCTTTGTTATGTTGGTGTTACTGATCAAGCTAAAAAGCTGTCTCTGCATTTCCATGGGGTATGTCAGCATCAGCATGTGGCTCAGACACCTAATCTCTCTGCTGCTGCTGTCCCACAGTGTGATGTTTGCAAGCCTTTGGGCTCAGTTCCACAGCCCAGGCTGTTTGAGTAGAGAGATGACTTACTTAATTCTGTTTTTCACTTGATATTCAGTAAAGAATAACACCTACTGGGGAGGGCTTGTCAGGGACTGACTCTGGAAAAGACAGGCACTGAGATCTTGCAAATCTGAGTTCAGGAGAAGTGGGCAATTCCTGTTTTGTTACTGTCTCCCTGTACCAGCTTAGACAACTTGTTTTACCCTCCAGGCTTGTCTTGCATTGCCTGAAGAAAGGTCTCTAGAGTTTGTGTAGGTATTTGGTTTCCTGCTGCTGGCTGTGTGTGTCAGCACCATGCAGAAGTATTCAATGCCCACTGATGGATGGTTTGTCTGTGTTTAACAACTGAGAGCAGTGTAAGGGAGAGGGATCTGGGGGTCCTGGTGGACAGAAGATGACCATGAGCCAACAATGTGCTCTTGAGGCCAAGAAGACCAGTGGCATCCTGTGGAGTATTAAAAGGAGTATTGCCAGTAGGTCAAGAGGGGTTCTCCGCCCCCTCTACTCTACCCTGGTGAGACCACATCTGGAGTATTGTGTCTAGTTCTGGTCCCCTCAGTTCAGGAAGGACAGGAAACTGCTGGAGAGGGTACAGTGCAGAGACACAAAGGTGATGAAGGGATTGGAGCATCTCCCTTTATGAGGAAAGGCTGAGGGAGCTGGGTCTCTTTAGCTTGGAGAAGAGAAGATTGAGGGGGGACCTCATTCATGTTTATAAATATGGAAAGGGTGAGTGTCAGGAGGATGGAGCCAGGTTCTTCTCAGTGACCTCCAATGATAGGACAAGGGGAAATGGATACAAGCTGGAACATAGAAGGTTCCAGAGAAATGTAAGAAAAACCTTTTTCACACTGGAATAGACTACCCAGAGAGCTTGTGGAGTCTCCTTCCCTGGAGACATTCAAAACCCATCTGAATGAGTTCCTGTGTGATTTGGTCTAGGTGTTCCTGCTCTGGCAGGGGGGTTAGACTAGATGATCTATTGAGGTCCCTTCCAATCCCTGACATTCTGTGATTCTGTCTCTAATTTACACAAATAGATAAAATTCTTTTTTTCCTTCCTATCTTGTCCAGATTTTTTTCTCATTTAATTAGAAGGTGTTTTTAGGCATGGACTGACACTTGTTTTGGGGATGTACATGGTGCAGGGAGATGGGAACTTTGGATAAAATCTAGTGAGCATGATGTCTTTTCATACTGCATCTGTGCCAGAATCATACTGAGCTGAAACGAGTACTCTCCAGTCCTAGACCAAAATGAAGATGTTGAAGTATAATCAAACAAAACTGTGGCCCCTGACTGCATTGGAAAGCAGTTTTCTATGGATTTGTGTTGCTACAATGACAAAAAAAAAGAAAGCTGAATAAAATAATGGATGTAGATTGGAAGGGGGTAGATTCAGGCTAGATATAAGAAAGAAATTATTTACAGAGAGGGTGGTGAAACACTGGAAGAGGTTGCCCAGAGAGGTTGTGGATGCCCCCTCTCTGGAGGTGTTTAAGGCCAGGCTGGAGAAGACACTGAGCAACCTGATGTAGTGGGAGACGTCCCTGCCTATGGCAAGGGGGTTGGACCCAGATGACCTTTGAGGTCCCTTCCAACCTGAACTATTCTATGATTCTATGATAAAACATTTTCTCAGTGTGAATGCATTCCACAACACAAATGTGCTAGCAGGGGAATTAACTTCTTGTGAAGGTGGGCATTTCTATTCCTGGTGGGTAAATGGACATTATGTGTGTACACATAGGTGCAGTGCAGCAGCCCAGTTGTGTTGACACAATCTCTCGGTGCCTCCGGTTTCTACCACCAGGGAGATTATGAGCAATACATCCCACGCTTCCTCCGGGGCACCGCAGCCAGGGGCAACGGCAGGTGGGGAAAAGTTGCCCTTCTGATCTCACAGAGAAACAGGCAGCCATAAAAGAAAACGCCTGGAGCCACCCCATCCCGACACAAAGCGAGTCATTGTTGCCCTGTCAGTTGTGGGACAACACCGCTGTTTTATGAGGCTTCAACATTTGCATGCTGCTTTTTTCAGGCTCCTGCACCAGATAAAAAAGAAAATGAAAAAGAAAAAAAAAAAAGAGCAGCACAGAGCAGCCATTTTGTAGCAATTTCACTTAAGAGTAATAACAACTTGACTTCCTATCCATCTTTCTGCTACAAAAGTGCTTCAGAAAATAAATCTTCCAATGCATTGTCTCTCTGCAGGTATTACTACAGCTATGTACTGTGTACCCACGCATTTTTCTTTTCCCTTTTTTTTTATTATTTTCCAATAGCAACAGAAAAAAACTTGCAGGCAAAAAAATATTTGGGTTTGTTTCTGTCTGGGAGAGAAATCAGCAAGAGTAGTGTAGTTCAAGAAGGACAGGGAACTGCTTGAGAGGGTACAGCACAGAGCCATGAAGATGATGAAGGGATTGAATCATCTTCCTTAGGAGGAATGGCTGAGAGAACTTGGTATCTTTAGCTTGGAGGAGAGGAGACTGAGGGGGGACCTCATTAATGTTTATAAATATGGAAAGGGTGAGGGTCAGAAGGATGGAGACAGCTCTTCTCAGTGACCTCCAATGATAAGACTCAGGGCAATGGGTTCAAGATGAAATATAGGAGGTTCCACAGGAATCTGAGAAAGAACTTTTTCACAGTGAAGGTGATGGAGCACTGGAACAGGCTGCCCAGAGAGGTTGTGAAGTCTTCTTCTCTGGAGAGATTCAAAATCCATCTGGATGCCTTCCTGTGTGACCTGGTCTAGATGTTCCTGTTTTGGCAGTGGGATTGGACTAGATGGTCTCTTGAGGTCCCCTCCAATCCCTGATATTCTGTGGTTCTGTGAAACTCTCAGCACGGAAAACAGGGAATAGGGATATGGAATTAAAAGGATACTGTGAGTCTTATTTGTTGCTGTCACAAACAATGGCCTGAAGTTCAGTGTGTTTGCACTAGTTCTGAGACCAGTTCCTCACTTCTCCAGTATCCAGAAAACATTTCACTTCTAGCACAAATTAATTCACAGCCAGGAAATAACAGTTTGTTCCAGTGCCAGTCTTGTCTTGTGGTTTAAATAGATTTTCTCCTTCCCTGCTCTCTCCTTTTCTCTCTCTCTGAGGCATATTAGCAGCAGTCATAACCTTTTTCATCTTGAAACATCAGATTCTATTATTCTGGTCTTGGTAGATGGATAACAGTTCTGATCATCCTAGCAGCTGTTGGTTTTGCTAGTGCCCCTTTGAATTAGGGTACCTGGGATTTCACAGGGTATTTTAAATAAGGATAAAGACTTTGCTTGAAAGGGTCAGTGTTTCCCTGGTTCCTCCAGGGGATACCTGGTCTAAAATATCCTCCAACCTCACTTGCCATTTGCATAGCAGGATCTTGGTGGCTCAAAGCAAGAAATCCAGGTATTAGTAGAGAGGATTAAAGAAAATATCTTGAGTCACAATAAAGCTGTTTACATTTGGTGGCCAGAACTTTTTCAAAAGGGTGCTGGAGGATGGGATTTCTGACTGTGTCATGATTTTCGGTGAAACTCATACCCTAAATTTGTTCAGGTCCTCCTCAGAAGCCTCCCTCACCACCACTGCAGCAATGGGAAGCAGTCAGCCTCTCTTCCCTTTGATTAAATTCCAACCTTGGTTTCTTTAAGCTACTAAATCTGATTAAAGGTCAGTTTTAGAAGCTAGAGGTGAAAATCATGTCCCACTTGAAGTTGGAGGAAGTTTCACCCCTGTCATTAGAGGGGTCAGGTTAGCAGGTGTAGCTTCCTGCCAGCAACGTGCTGGTAGATGCTGGCAGGGTGTTGAGAAGGGACAGCAGGAAATGTGTGTGTGAGTGACACAGAACAGCAAGGAGCAGTGGGCATCTTAAATACTTTTGTGTCAGATGTTCATGGTTCTCTCTCTTCCCCTTACTATTTTTCTTAAGTAAATAAATGGATTTATAGATAGGTAGGTGGAATTAAAAAACTAAAGGGAATTATTGCAAGATATTTATTGAGGGATCCAACAAACAGCAATGAGGAATAAGCAAACTGCATGACAGATTTTCCCAGGGAACACAAAAGGAGCTCCCACTCCCACAGGCATTTCATATAACCACAGAATAATTTGGGTGGTAAAGATTATCTGGTTCCTGCCCCCAATTTTGGGTTGGGACACCAATCACTATCACAAGATCAGATTGCTCAAAGGTCCAGCCAGCCTGGTTTTGAACACCTCTAGGGATGGGACATCCACAGCTCCTCTGAGCAGTCTCTGTAGTTGTCTCACCACTCTCAGACAATCTTTAATTCAGGATTGGCTCTAAGAAGCATCAGGACTCTATGATTCAAGACCAGGCTGGACAAGGCACTGAGCAGCCTGATCTAGTGGGAGGTGTTCCTGCCTATGGCAGGGGGGTTGGAATTCGATGATCTTTAAGGTCCCTTCCAACCCAAACTATTCTATGATTCTATGATTCTAAAGCCATTGCAATACAGCAATTTGTGGGTGAAGGGTCTCTGTTTCTTTACAAATCAAGAGGAGAAGATCCTGTGTTAACAGAGAAACTCAATTAGGTTTCTGCAAGGGAGCTTTCAACATGAGTGGTTTCTCACTCAAACAGCCTCTCTCCTCACCATTGCCTTGGCACTGTCTAGGTCTGCTCTGCCTTTGCATAGTCAGTGAAAATGCTACTGTCTCAGAAGAGCTGCACACACTTTTGTATGCAGACCAAATCAATGGCATAAAATTCAAAATGATCCAAGGAAGCAGACAAGCAGACAGCTGAAGTAGGCCAAATGAATGACAGGAAGGAAACCCATGAGTATTACAGGAAGAAAAGAAAGCATTTGCATCAGCCTCTGTCATGAAGCAGAGCTTATTTCTGCTGTGTTTTGAGAAACTCTGCAAGTCAGGGGGAAATTTTGTGGTAATTGTTTTTAAATTATATGAGATTTTTTTTTAATTAATTGAATGGAGCTGTCATTAAAACAGCCAAAGAATCCTTCATTTGCATGTTAAAGTTTGGTTAATTTGATACTCTGCCCTGGTGAGACATCTGGAGAGTTTTGTCCAGTTCTGGGGCCCTCAGTTCAAGAAGGACAGGGAACTGCTTGAGAGGGTACAATGCAGAGCCAGGAAAATGATGAGGGGATTGGAGCATCTCTCTTAAAAGGAGACCCAGCTGAGGGAGCTGGGTCATTTTAGCTTGGAGAAGAGGAGACTGAGGGGTGACCTCATTATTGTCTATAAATATGTAAAGGGTGAGTGTCAGGAGGATGAAGCCAGGCTCTTCTCAGTGAGCTCCAAGGACAATGGGCAATGGGTGCAATTGTTGTGGCGTCTCCTTCTCTGGAGACATTGAAAACCCATCTGGGCATGCTCCTGTCTAGGTGTTCCTGCTTAGGCAAGGGGATTGGACTAGATGATCTCTTGAAGTCTCTCCCAATCCCTGAAATTCTGTGATTCTGTGATGCTGTCTTTTCTTTACTAATCCTGATACTTTTAGGACTGGGTGTGCTGCAAATATAACTAGTACCTACTCAAACTTAGTAAGGAAAAGCAGATGATTTTAGCAGAGGGAAATTATGGTAAACGATTTAGTGGTGAAAGAACAATCACTGAACATTTTACTTGAAAAGATTGACAGTGTCATAGGTAATCCCACCAGAATCAGTTTTGTCACAGTTTTGATTTCAAAGAGGAATAAGGCATTCCCCTGATGGTGTCTGTTACATCTGTCAGCAGATCCAGGCTGACAGCATTTCATTTCTTTCTGCAGGATTTATGTTCTTGAGATTTCTTTGCAGCCCAGGACTCACACTGACCCCTGCCCCCAAGTTGTATTGCAAGGACTTACTTTACCCATGCTGAAAAGGACTTGATTGCTGTCAGTTATTGAAGTGTGTGCTGCACAAGCCCTACTCCTTCACTCCTCAACACTCAGCATTAGTTTTATGCTCTTTTCATTCTCACAGCACCCTCATAAGTGGGATATTACTCTGCCTATGGAGTACAAACATGTTTGGCTGCTAGGCCATAAGGCTGTGGCTTCACTGGGGTTTTTGTGGGTGTTTCAGTGGCTTTTGGATCATTTCTGTGGCACTGAGTAAAGAACATCATCTACTAGCAATAGTTAGTAGTGTAAATTCTGGCTTATGCAGTGATCATAAGTTTAACAAAAGTCAACTGATGCAATTATTGTCACAATCGAAGATTTTAATAGGGGAGTAAAGTTCTATACATTGTGATCGTGTAAATAGACAACTTTATTGACTTGCAATTATGGCAAACAATGCAATTGATTCTATTTATATTATTCATCTTTTCATTTTGTCTGATGGCAAAAGCATGACCATGTTTCAAACAGTGGACTGATGTATTTTTAGCAGAAACCTTCTTTAACTAAGTCACCAGAGGCAAATCTGCAGCTGTCAAAATACAAGGAGTTCAGTATACAGGTACTAAACTGATGATGTGATTTGTAAAATGGGATTTTAACCAAAGGTGGCCAATTTTTTTCAGCCATGTGGTAGTGCAAAGAAGGTGTTAAAGAAAAGATCTCATTGTCTTTAAGAATCTTGGTTATCACATATTATTTACATGCTTTTCTTTCGAAATTAAAGAGATAGGGCCTTATCTTTAAAGAAATTTTCTATATCAGTTTATCCCTGTCTATCCCTCTCTTAATTATATCATAAAGCATTTAAAGCTATGTCTGTCCATCCTTGTCTTCATTGTATCATACATCATGTGAAGCAACAAGGAAGGAAGCTTGCCAGCTTGAGGTTTTTCCCCTGTCCATGCAGGAATTTGTGCTGAGGGCACTGTCACATGGAAATGCAACACCACAAATGAAATAGAAGGGCATAAGAGTTTACAGGCCTGGGTCAATGCTCTTTTATCTTGAAGAACCAATATCCCAAATACACCTGAAAGGAGTTCAGGAGACTATATGCACCTCTGCAATATTGGCAATGGATTTTCTCTAGGGCAATGGAGCTTTAATTCTTGACAAATAAAAACAAAAATCAAAGGTGGTTGACTTTTCTGAGGAAGGATGTCCGCTGTTTTGCAGACCAACAACCATGTTCTGGGTTTAGGGCTTACTTGCTGCACACCTTCAGCTCCCTAGCCCTATCCCCTGCTCCACTCTCTTCTACTTTGTGTCTCCACTGGGAACTTAAACTGTGGAATTAGGAGTTAAAACTGAAGAGAATCCATGATCTTTGAAAAGCTCACCTCCCTTCAAGTAAGAAAAAGAAAATGCCACAGCAACATTACAAAAATAAAAAACCTTACTTGGTTTTTAACTAGCCTCATTCTCTCTATATAAATAATGATTTATGGCATGAGTATGTAAAATTCAGCTGGAGCAGGAGAATATTTTTTTCAAAATGCAGTTAATATGGCATAAAGGCCCAGGAACTAATTTTATAACAGTAAGTTTTCACAGCTCTACATTTTATTATTTCAAGCATCATTTATAAAGGGACAAGAACAAAAAATTTTGCTACCATTAAACAGCTCACCTCCCTGAAGTGAACCTGAACCCTTGATTATCCTGGATTCACTCCCAAAAATCTTCAGTTTTGTAGATGTCAGTCAGAAAAGGGAGAGGATCTGGATAATCCTCTCACTGCACACAACTGGGAGATTAAATGGGAAGATCCTAGTGTCATAT
Organism: Turnix velox; assembly: GCA_013400935.1. Classification (NCBI taxonomy): domain Eukaryota; kingdom Metazoa; phylum Chordata; class Aves; order Charadriiformes; family Turnicidae; genus Turnix; species Turnix velox. The sequence continues at coordinate 24,189 of VZTY01030662.1, read as the reverse complement.
CCACTGTTCATTGTTACTGAATATTTGTACCAAGACCAATAAATTGGGAATGACTGTTTAAAATGCATACTTCTATGCACTTACAGTTATACAATTCAAATATTGAAAGCATCTGACATTTCTAGGCTAAGTAACAAATTATATTAGCCACAGGAATGCATAATATTACCCCATGGATATGCCAAATTTACTCACTCGTTTTCAAAGGCCACTGCTGTTTCCTCATTCACACCTACAGCTAATTCCTAGCTGCTACTCATTTCCAAGAAATCAGTAAAATAAATTCAAAGAGGCCAAGGCTAGAGACACACACTGGCTTTCCCTGCTAGAGAGCATGAGAACTCCTCATTATTTATTACAGGCTCACGAAGCTGATTTAGAAAAGTATCTTTCCTCTAAAGTCCATTTCAGGCTTCACAGACCAATGAAAGAAAAAAAAAACTCCAGCACACTCCTCTGCTGCAGATTACCCAGACTTGCAGGCTAGGATTTAGCTGCACTAATACAAGAGCACAACTTCTATTCCTTTTTTTCCCCCCCCTTTCTTTTTTTGTTGACCAATCAATTCAACAACAGGCTGGAGAGTGCCTCAAGGGCATCACTTTCAACCACGTGAGAGGCAGATTAACAGAGAGGCTGCAAAATCCTTTCCGCTCAAACTGCTCTAACAGAGGATCAAAATCTTTCTCTCTGCATGGGGATTTTGATTTAGCTAGTTCCTTTTATTCAGTTTGCACATGTTTCTGAAGGAATTAAAGCCTGCTGTGGCATATAAGCTGGTCTAGTTTTGGTTCTGACATTTTCATTTGAATTTTTTTATTTGGGAATAGGAAGTTTTCCAGTTCATTCTGGGAATTTTGCCCCTTCCCTGGGTCTTATGGTTGCATTGTTATTGGTTGAATCTCATCAACCCAACAGTAATAGCCCTGAAAGCTCAAAATTGAAAAGATTCCTAAATAGATCCCCCTTTTGACTGCTAAAATTCATGTTCTTGTTGAGGGAGATGGATGTATTGCAGTAGGCTGTGATACAGCCTCTAGGGGAAAGGCACAGGAAAGACATAGGCTGGGTCCTATGGGGTTACATGATATTTAAAGAGATCAGATGAACAATATAGCTTAAGACTAAATTAGATTACCTGAAGAAAATAAAAAACCATTGATTGATTCTTGGCCCCAGCAGCCTGGCTACTGGGAAGCTGGTGTGCTAACTACCTTGCAGCACAGAGGTATATGATCACCAGGTCAAGAGAGGTGATTTTGCCCCTCTACTAGGCTCTGGTGAGGCCCCATCTGGAGTGTTGTGTCCAGTCCTGGATTCCTCAACATAAGAAAGACATTGAGCTGTTGGAGCAGGTCCAGAGGAGGCCACAAAGATGATCAAAGGGCTGGAGCAACTCCCTTATGAAAACAGGCTGAAGGACTTGGGGTTGTTCAACCTGGAGAAGAGAAGGATCAGGGGAGACCTCATAGTAGCTTATTAATGCCTGAAGGGAGCTACAGAATGCTTCAAGGGGTAGGACTTTTTAATAGGATGTGTGATGGGAGGACTAGGAATACCAGAACTAAACTGGAAGAGGGTAGATTCAGGCTAGATATAAGAAAGAAGTTCTTTAGGGTGAGGATAGTGAAACAGTGGAAGAGGCTGCCCCCTCTCTGGAGGTGTTTAAGGCCTGGCTGGAGAAGACACTGAGCAATGGGATCTAATGGGAGGTGTATCTGCCTATGGGAGGGGGATTGGAACTTGATGATCTTCAGGGTCCCTTCCAACCCAAACTATTCTATGATTCTATGTTTGGACTTCCATTAAATTTCTTTTATATTTAATGCACAGATCTTTGAGGTGTACAAGTGCAGCTACAAGTGAAGAGGGATCATTCACTGGAGTAGCACAGGCATATTTTTACTGCAGAAAGCAGGGCTCAAAAAAGCCAGACAAAAGCAGAAAACCAGACTGCCCTATATTTATCTCAGGCACAAAAGCACACCTGGAGCCACGTAGACTGAGAATTGCATGAGAAAGTGTACATGCAGCAGGTTTCTTTGGCTACAGCATGTGTTAAATGAATTAACCCACTTGCTCAGCTGCTGGACAATGAATTTCAGCAGTAAGCTAGGACAAGAGCAATTTATACACTGCCAAAAGAGATGGCAAGAATAAAATAAAATAATTTTTAAAAATAGCTGGCATTGAAAGCAATCACAGTCTGGTCACAAACAAATCACAGAATTCTACAAATAGTGGATTTCCCCCAAACTAAGCTTGGATATTCTCACAGTCTCACTGTTAATATCCTGCAGCTCTAGATGCAGAGTGTGTGCTACACAGCTGAAGGCAGAAGGATTTTGCCTCACTGCCTGGCAATGGAAGCTCCAATTCTTTTTTTTTTTTTTCATTTAAATCTCTAAACCTTTTTCTGCCATCACTGGCAGCTGCATGGAGTGACTTTGTGCCTTTAAGACCAGAGGCTTTATAAAGAGCCATGCCAAAAATGAAGGAATAAAATACTCTTTGCAGTGGATGAACAGTGACATCCAATCTGATTCTTCTAAGCATTAAAATAGTCCTTGTTTTACATCAGAAATACAGCATTTGCTTTCCAACCTCTACTGCTATAGGACTTTCATTCCTTCAGGCACATCTGCATTCATTGATTCATTCACCTGAGCATAGATCCAGAGGAATTCTGGGTTTCAGCCGAGGCAGTCTGCTTTTCCAGCCCTCTAAATGAGAGCAGAGCTTGTCCCAAGGACAGAGGACAATCAGCAGTGCTGCCTCCAGAGTGTTCCAGAAATGACTCACTCAGACTCAGCCCCCTTGAGCAAGCAGCACTCTTGCTTCTGAAGCTGCAGCATGACAAGGACCACGGGGCAAAATCTGTGATGAGAACCAAGGTGAGGGTGTACAACTTTGACACTGAGCACATCTGGCCCAGCACAGTCTGTGACAGGGAGGAAATGCCTGAAGAAGAGGGACAGCAGTGGACATCCTCTCAAAATGCTCATTCATTGATGGTAGGTGGCTTCTGGCCACATAATCAAATTAGTAATTAGGAGTTCGTATGCTGTGAATCATAGAACCATAGAATAGTTCAGTTTGGAAGGGACCTTAAAGATCATCTGTTTCTTATGTCTAGCCTGAATCTACCCTCTTGCAATTTACATCCATTATTTCTAATCCTCCCATAACTGTTCGACCTTATCCCTGTCTGCCTCAACCTTTCTGTAGCCCCCTTCAGGTGTTGAGAAGTTACTATGAGGTCCCTCCTGAGCCTTCTCTTCTCCAAGTTGAACAACCCCAACTCTTACAGCCTGTCTTCATAAGGAAGTTGCTCCAGCCATTTGATCACCTTCGTGGCCTCCTCTGGACCTGCTCCAACAGCTCCATGTCCTTCTTATATACTGTCGATCAGGTGCTGCAAAATAGGGAAATTCTACCCCACAAAGGGCTTTTTCACTTTTCAGTGGCCAGGCAATCTGTGTTCAAGGCTGGGTGTCTCCTCCTCTGGACCTGCTCCAGGATTTTGATGGAGCTCCTCAGGAAGCAGTAAACATTTCTCTCCTCTGAGACCCATCAGTGGAGACCCATATTTTCTAGTGTTAGTAGAAATGCTCTGGCCTTCCAAAATCAGCCAAATGCTCTTTATTTTTTAACTGGGTCTTATTTCTGTAGAGCTCTCCCTTCACTTCTGTCCCCTCTGCAAATGTATGCTTGAGAATTTTTAGAAATGGGAATATTTTGAAGACAAGGACAATATTCCCTAATGAAGTAATTCACCAGGAAAACAAGTTCCAATAAAAAAAATTTACATGCTTTACTACATACTTATAACTCCTGTAAGTAAAGAGAGAAGAATGGGCATGAACTTCACTTTAATGTAATCCAATTTAAGTCTAAAGCAATCATTGTTTTCTTGTGTAATTAATGTAATCTAAATTCCTGGATGAAAAACCAGTGAGTCCTCATTGTTGACCTAAGAATAATGTAGGAATAATTCTTCATCCAATACAAAATTTGTTTTCAGTAAGCAAAACTGCCCAGTTCAGACATTTCAGGCTGAACTTCATTCATGGTGCTGACACTTATTTCTTAATAACTATCTAGGAAGAGGGGAGATGTCTCCTTTCTTCAAGAAACCTCAACAATACATGCAGCAGAAAATCCATGCAGTGTAAAAGATGTTTTGATGCAGCTGCTGCCTTCACACTTAACCCAAGGGTAAACTAAAGACCACGGATTTAAATGAAGTTGCCCTCTTCAGCTTTGAAAATGCATTTAAAGAGCATATCTCAAGGACACATCTGGAAGACTAAAAGCCCCTCATTCGAGCAAAGGGGGGAAAAAAAAAAGAAAAAGCCATTCTCAAGGAATATTTGTGTCACTTAAATCAGTAAATGGCTTAAGAGATCTTTGTAACTGTATTTCAGCCCCTGCAAGCAGGGAGCTCTGTGACTGACAGCCAAACTGCTGTTGGAAATGCCTCAAGCTTAGCTCAGACATGAAGTGAGATGGGCAAAGAATCAAGCACTTGTGTGGTCACAGCCCTAAGGCTCCCTGATCTCCTCCTTCTTGTGGTGACATACTGATGGGCCAGTGAAAAAGCTGCACTTCTAGGTGACCTTGAGGTGGAGAGAACAGGGGCAGGAGATTTATTTAAGGAGCTTGTGGCAGGGGTGTGCTCTATTTTTAAAGAGAAAGAATTAATTTAGGGAATCTATTATTCTCTGGACCTGGGTGGCAGCCAGGGAATAACGAGAACCCTCCTCCTCAGAGAGATGTACTGCCAACCCATTGTGGGCCTTCATGTTTTCTGGAGCATCTGCCTGTCCTCACTGGGCTGTTCTGCTCTGAAACAGACCCATGAGCAGTGGGATGACTTTTCCCCTCTTCCACCACTTCCAGATGGACCCATAAATCCTTCTTTCCCACAGATTCACCTCTCTGCCCTCAGCAATGTCCCCTGGTTCCTGCAAACCAGAGGACACACACTGCAGTCTCTGCATTGCAAGTGCTGCTTCCAAGGTTGCAGTGAAGAAGCTGAGACTAAGGTGTCCTGGGTGTTAAATTTGAGTTCTGAGGAAAGCAGGGAGGGCACAATGCAGTATATCTGACTTCGCAAAGCCCTCTGCCTTGGGGATTTGATCTCAGCTACTTCAGTATCTAAACCAGGAGCCCTGCAGGAACTAGATGGCTTCACTGGGCCATGAAAACCCCATACTTATAAGCCCCATGTAACCCTGGTGGAAGGAAGGGGCTCAGGGGGCTCAGACTCAGCAAGGGGGTTCCCCTTGGGCAGACTGAGCCATGCAGCTGTTGGTGAAGCTTTGTGTTCTGTCCTGCGTTAGTTCAAACTTTAGGTGAAGGGACCAGCTGATAATTTTTTGTTCTCCTTCTTTTTCCCTTCATTCCCAGTTCTTTGCCATGAAGAAGCCTAGATAGTAGAATCACAAAAAAAAAGACTAATTGCTTTTCCCAGGTTTCATTAGACATTGAGGGTAAATCTCTGTCTGAAACTTCAAGCAGGCCCTGGAAAAACATTAACTATCATCGGTGTCCAGCAGACAGCTGGCAGTAAAATTAGCTTCAATGTGAATTTCAGGACACCCAGAAATACAGGCTGTGATTTAAAAGTTTGTCCTGGCATATGGAGACAACCAGTGGCTGAAGCCGGCAAATGTGGAAAATCAATTTTAGATTAATTCTGTATTTACGGAAGCAAAGCCAGCTGGTGAGGAAGGGCTCTGCACACCTCTCTGTCTTCACTGATGGAGAGCAGCAAAGTGCCTTGGGCTGAGGGGAGGACTTAACATCACTGTATATCTTGTGAGGACTTGTCCTAAAAGCCTGGAACAGATCCCACTCTTTTTAATGAAAAGAACACTATAAAGATCCTTCTTGTCAGGCAAAGGTGAGAAGCAACTCCCTGATTTTTCTCAGAGTTCATCTCACTTCTTCTGAAGAAATGAGATCTTTGTGAACCCAGTGGTAGCAGATTTTACTTCATAAAATTAATGTCATAGAATAATAGAATCATAAAGTCATACAATCATAGAATCATAAAATTATAGAATCATAGAATGGTTTGGGTTGGAAGACACCTTAAAGATCATCTAGTTTCATAGAACCTGGTGTTGAGTACCTTCTCTAGCTATAGAAAACAATCAATACTCATTCATATTTCATAATTATTCTTTGAAAGCCAATTTTTTCCCTTTTTTATCAATATAGCATATTTTCCCCTGTGGTAAAAGAAAGTTTTGTGCTACTGAAACGTGGCACTTCCTATAATGCATCACAGTATGAGTCCTCTCAGTCCAGTCACCTGTCTCCTTAACAACCTGTGCTGTCTTTGTCTGAGGAGCATATTAAATTCACTGAGATAAAAAACAATAAAAAAACCCCATCAGTCTTTAGGAAAGTGATTTGTGTCAGCAGTGGTCACCCACTAGGAAATTTCTCATAGCTATTTTATGTGTCTCAACCAGGTTAGTGTAACTTCTCATGATGCAGGAATCCTAGCCCTTAGGCAAACCTTGCTTCTTCAGAACCCCTCTGACTTCTAACAGGAACAAGAATTTAAAATCTACCCCAAAGCTTAATGAGGCTATTTTCTTTCCAGGACATTTCAATAGCCTTTAAGCTGAGCTCACAAGTAATACAAGCACAGAAAATGCTATGCTTTATGACACAGATAAAAAGAACAGAGAAGCCACGTATCTTCACCTCATTGTGTCTCAGTGCAGCAACAAAATTCATGAGAAGGCTCATTCCTGGAATTAATAAACGTATTGAACTGCAGTGCTGGGAGCATTAGGTCAGGAGGAAATTAATGTCATTGAGCTGGTGAAGCTTAACTAGGTAAGGCATGTGCCACATTTGCACCTCTGAGAAGGCTCCTTCGTTCCACTGCTGATTAACACTTGCCCTGGCTTAGCAGATGTAGTAAGAAATTAAAATGGCCTGTCAAAACAGTCTGCCTCCTGAGTCAGCCCATGAAATTATTAGCAGAGCTTTTAGAGGTCCCTGTCAAAGAAGTGACTAATTCCAGAACAAAATCCAAACCCAGTGTCATGTCACATCCATCCATTGAAGAGGAAAAACCATGAGTTGTTAAGTACAGTCTCTCCTTCCCCTACCTCAAAGTAGAGGTCTGATCACTGAGATTTACTGCCATAGCTCCTCCAGATATAGCAGGGGGATCTCATAGTAGCTTATCAATACCTGAAGGGGGCTACAGAAAGGCAAGGGTAGGACTTTTTGATAGGATATGTGATGGAAGGACTAGGAATGACGGATGCAAATTGAAAGAAGGGAGCCCCAGGCTGAAGATAAGAAAGATATTCTTTACAGTGAGGGTAGTGAAGCACTGGAATAGGTTGCCCAGAGACGTTGTGGATGCAACCTCTCTGTAGAAGTTTAAGGCCAGGTTGAACAAGGCACTGAGCAACCTGATGTTGTGGGAGATGTCACTGCCCATGGCAGGGAGTTTGGAACTCGATGACTTTTAAGGTCCCCTCCAACCTAAACTGTTCTATGATTCTGTGAGTAAATTCCCAGAAGTTCATGGTGTGAACAGCTGCTCACAGAGACCCAGGAATGGAAGTGGACAACCACTCTGTCCTCTCTCCCTCAGCACTAAGGGCAATCCCTAACCATTATCAATTCAAAAGCTAGACATAAGGAGATCAAAAAATGTGAGCCTTTCAGGCATCCCCAAAATCACCTCCCTGACAAAGCCTCAGACCCCTGGTGTCCCCATCCAGGGACAGAACTGCCTATTAGTTTGTTTTCTTCCAAGGCACCCCAAGGCCCATGATTAGAAAAATTACAGAGAATGTGAAAAGCCAGGGAAAGAGATGTGTTAAGCTCTTCTGGCTGCTGGTATGGTCTATGATTCTGCATGAGGGCTCATCTTGAGCAAGACCAGAAGGCACTGTCAGGGATCAATTACAAGTGTGTGCTGCGATACAAGTGCAGAATTCAGTAAGACACCAGTATTTTAATATGGTTTCTCCATCTTTTTTTTTTTTTTTACAAAAAAACCCAATACTTCCTTTTTAGACATGGCATGGAATTTGTTAGTCCAGATAATATATGTTTTAAGGCCACACATTTTATGCTTAATACTTTTTCCAGAACAAGCAGGAACCTGCAGTAGAGGCTGCCAACCACAGCTTCCAGACATCTGATTTGTCATTTCCAGAAAGAGCTCTGCAGCACCTGCTCAATCTCCATCTGCTTCATCTCACCCAAAAATGAGATATAAACATTTCCCACTTTCACTACATCTCAATCATCCAGGTTATGAGACTAGAAAGGCATTTTTATACCTCCAAAAAGCCAGCAAAAATACTTTGTCCAGTTCTGACTGTACATCAGTATTTCTTGTCTGTAATTGGTCCAAATGCTTTAGGGGGTTTTGGACTAAAAAACAGGGCAAATGTCATTTATCTGTAGAGACTTTTTGGCAGGAATTAAATCAGACTCAAGCCAGGCACACACAGATAGAAGTAAGCAAAGAAATGTTAAAAAATTTGCCATTTCATTAGAAATGTGCAATAGACTGATTTTAAAAACTAATCAAATAACAATCAAACAGCTCACCACAAAGATTAAAACTCTTAATTTCTTCCATCACTTGAAAGTTTTGCAGAAAATGAAAAAAACTGCAAATATTCATTTCTGAAAATTACTCTTATCCTTCTCAAAGCTTTAGCAAAAATAATTCCTTTTATTTTTTTTGTCTGTTTATCACACACTTTGTACCTATGCTTGTACCAGCTGCTAAAATAAATGCAATAGGTTATGTTTCTTCTGGAGTTCTTCTCAGTGGTGTTGAAATAGACAGCAAATAGATAATACTTTTTTAAAAAACATACTAAATTTACCCAATATTTCATGTTTTGAGCATTCAGAGTTTGCCATATAACTGAAATATCCTCATGTGAGAAATATGAAGTCATTTGAACCTTAATGGAGATATTTACACAGAGTTAAAGGGCTGAATTCTGAAATAAATTCATTTCAACTGCTTTAATTAAACAAAGATTCTATATTCTTTGCTGCTCTGATTTACTAAGCAAACAATTTGTCTTTCAGTGACCCATAGCTCAGATCCATACTAAGATCAACAGGACAGAGAAATAGCACAGGTGAATAAACCTTGCTGTTAGTTTATTCAAAACCCTAATTACTTACAAGCAATAATAGTTTTTTTAATTTTTTTAATCTCTTCGAACAAATATTTATATTTTACATACTTTAAGCTGGCAACATTGTTTTTCACTCTGAAAACAAATAGTTGCAACTCTTTCCTTTGTAACTCAGTATCTTTTTATACTGAGCACTGGAGAACCTAATCTTTTAACCCCTTATTCCATCAGTTCATTGTTAACCTCTATAAAGTTAATTCTTTGTGTGGTTTTACAATGTGTTTCTCATAAAAACACTACTTGTCCTTCGGTTTTTTATGAGTTCTAGGCAGAAAAGTCAGAGCTGTTTGGTATAATGGTCAAGCTGTCAGCTCACCCAGAAAGGGAACTTTTTGAATCACAAGCATGAGTGAATGTCTTCATTTCTGAAGACATCTGCAGTTGCATCTGGACATTTCCCTTTGATCCATCTGTATTTGGCAGTCCTGCAGTACATATCATTTGCTCCAAGAATGCCAGATTGCTGCTGACCCTTAGAAGTCCAAATGCATGTCTTCTCTTCTGATGGAGATAGGTGCTGGCAGTTCTTTTAAGAAATTTTAAATAGAGGTCAAAGTAGTCCACTCCTCATTTCAGGTCAAAATAATGCACTCCTCACTTGAGACAGATGCTTTTTTTGATCTCATCCACCTTGTTTGTTGTGTTCCATCTCAGAGGTCCACAAGTTTGTGAAAATAATACTGTCACACATGCTACAAAAACCTTTTATACAGCACTGGTTCAAAGCCAGTTTCATAACCTTTTTTTTTTTTTTCCACATTACAACCTATGGCAGCAGAGAAATGGACTTTCTAAAATTCAGGTTGGTCCAGCATTTTTCATGTAACTGACTCACACTGTATCAGCCTTTCTGCAATTGCTGGTTGTCCCACTGTTTTATTCATGGCAGACCTGAGCAGCCTGTCATCTTCTTTTAGAAGGCCTTTTAACAATGTTAAAGCATCTAGGAGGAAAGTTATAATCCAGACAAGCTAAACTGCTGTCCTAGATATTCTTCTTCACTCAACATGATTCTCTAGGGGCTGCATCTCTTGTGGCTGTTGCTGGTGACAGTTGCTATTTCTGCAGAGGTGAGCATGGTAGCTCAGCTGAGGAAATGTGAACAACACGCATCCAGCTGCAGTTCTGCTTTTTCCATAACATCCTCCTGGTGCCTCAAATTAATATTATTTCACATGCTTCTGGTAAGATCCTTACTGGGCAATATCTCAGGAGCTAATGCTTGTTAAAACATCATTTTTTGAATTATTTAAGTAAGAATATTCATAGAGACCAGATTCTGGATTTGAAAGATGAGCTTTTCACTCTACCTGTGTCTGTATCCATCACACATTGAAGGAGCAGAAAGACCTCTATAAAAAATGGAAGGACTGCAGCACAGGTAGAGATTCATATACTTATGATGTGCACTCCTAAGATGTAGAAATTTTTCTTCTCAGAGAAGATGCATTGAATCATTTCAGATGAAGTCAAGAAGTAAGATCCTTACCGGTGATCATTCCCTAAAACTCATAAAAAATGGTAGGAATTCCTACTTAATAAAATATTAGGGATTTGCTGTAAATTGTTCCCTTGCTTTTTCAGCTGAGTCACACTTTGAGACTTTCACAGCCATGTGATTACTGGGGTGTTGATGAGCCATTTTTCTCAGCCTTGCTTCTGCTTTGGACTTCAAGAACTGATTCAGTTCTCAGTGAGTCAATTCTCTGCAGAGATCTTGACCAAATTCTCCTTTAGAAATATGACAATTCATAGAAGAATTCCTATTGTGCTTAACTGATTAAGGGTTTTATAAATGAGATTATGTTCCTGCCTTAATCAACCACTATATGTTTGTATCTTTCCTGTTTCTCAGTCAGTGATTTAAATTATTAGCTCTGAGATTTAGGCAGGGATTGGTCTTTTATGGTGTGCAGAATACCACGGGTGCAGTCCCTATTTTCTTTGGGCATGTGAGGAATGGCATTCTGTGCTTCCTGAGCTGCCATCCTGTGCTGTTGGACACCAGTTGGAAAGGAGGAACAACTCCACATTCTGCGTAATGTAGTTATGAATTATTTAAGTGTTTGCACTTAAGACATTTGCTTTTTGAACAGGTTTCTTCACAATTTTGTCCAGAGGGTGAAAAAGTACTTAATAACTGCCAAAAAGACCTTCCTTTTAAAATGTATTTTTAAGTCAGTTGTTGCTAGGATCTCCACATGGTGTTGGTCACATTTGCTTTTCTGCTTGCAATGGTATTTTACTGATTTAGCCCAGCTAAGCATCTAGACTCAATATTCAGTTGAAATATGAAGAATCCTGCTACCAAAACAACTTCATTTTCTTGTGTCTATTGCTCTGGCTATTTCAATTTTTTAGGATGTCTTATTGCAGCCACAGTATATCAGCTCAAGAAGGGCTATAGATGGTAGGACCTGCCCATGGGAGGTTCTTAGCCACCTGCCATGTTGCTAGACATCTGCACAAGCATTTCTGGCACATACCTGTGGACATTTATAGAATCATAGAATAGTTTGGGTTGGAAGGGACCTTGCAGATCATCTAGTTCCAACCCCCCTGCCATAAGCAGGGACACCCGCCTCTAGACCCCATTGCTCAGTCCAGCCTTATCCTTATGCACAAGGATATCCCATATCCAAGTGCCAATCTAAAAGACTTTTTCTTTTGTCTTTTTGATGAGATAGGAAGAAACATTTTTCCTACACAAGTTAAACACAGCTGAAGTGTTTTGAGAAGTACCTACGTTAAAGAATTGTTGTCTTAATGTGAGAACTGTCAATTTTTAAGTAACAATATCCTTAAACCTGGAATTTTTCTGGCAAAACTCCCTGTTGTTCTGGAAGCCAACTCAGTGCCATCCCAGCTCAACAGCCACATTTATTTGAATGCTCTGGCAAGCTCTTCTGTCCCGGTGCCTGTGAGCCAGCCCAGGAGACAGAGCTCTATGATATTTAATTGTAGCTTGTGCTGCTGGTCGGCTTGTCCTGAGCAAAGCTATAAACTATGAGACGTGATCTTCAAAATGGCTCTGACTTCTTTCTCTCCCTCACTCTGGCCCATAAATCCTTTCATCTGAGCAACTGCTTACAAGCACGAGTGCAGTGTTCACAAATCCCACTTCTCAGTGGGATCTCATCACTTCTGGTGATGCCCTTTTTATAGTCTACCACTTTCATGCTGTCTCATGTCTTCACCTGTGAGACAGGAATTTAACCCCCCATCTGGCACTATTAATTTGCACTGATAACTTCATGTCTCTTCCAAAATAGGTTTCTATTTCTAACACACTTGAGAGTGCCTTTTTTTAGGCTTTCTAGATAAAAAGAAAAAAGTCTGGGCTCTACCTTGTGATGTAAAAAACTCTGACTTGCTTTTATTTTCAATGTAAGTGCTGCAGAGCAAGTGCATGTCTCAAATGCCACAGTGAGTAGATAGCAGTCTCACTCAGCTATTTGCCTCTGAAACACTAATGATGGGAAAATCATAGAATCATAGAATAGTTTGGGTTGGAAGGGGCTTTAAAAATCATCTAGTTCCAACCCCACTGCCATAGGCAGGGACACCTCCCACTAGATCAGGTTGCTCAGTGCCTTCTCCAGCCTGGCCTTAAACACCTCCAGAGAGGAGGCATCTCGCAAAGGCTATCATCCTGGTGTCTTGGTATCTCCCTGTGCATCCATAAGGCTTCACTGTGGTAAAACTCTGTATGGCTCTTAATTCCCCTCTTTTCCACTGGGGCATTAATATTTTGCAACCCTGAAGAACAGCAGAGCTGAATAGACCAATAATTGTTGCCTCAAAAAACTGTTGTGGTGTCCCTCTACTGCTCTAATATGTCATGGCAAGTTGTAGGCCTTCATGTGAATGTCACCTCCTTGCTTCCCTCCCCATGGTCAGCACTGTGACTGATTGGCAGTGGGGCAGGAAAGGCAGAGGAGGACACCCTAAAACCAGATCTTTCCCCTCCTCATCTTTGCCTGCAGCTGGCAGTGCAGAGAGCTTGACTCAAGAATAAGTCACTTAGGGTAATTAAGTAACTAAGGTTGTTTTGATTTCTCATTGGCTTTTCTTCTTTGCTAAGAGATTTGATGCTCTTGCAGAAAGCAGCTAGAAGAAAAACTGAAGCAAAAATCAAACACTGGAGTGAGAGCTTGGAGCATGCTGCCTGCTGTCAGAGTTTCTCATTGTCAGTGTGCAACTGTGGTTTGCAAAGCTGTCCTTTAGGATCCCTGCCCACCAACTGCTAAAGGTTTTCTTCACTTAGTAAAAAAAACTAGTCAAAATCCTTCATTACATTAGGAGTAAGGGGAAACCCTTACTTCTAAAATAAAATATCCCCTAAAATACTAATATACTCCTAAAATACTAAAATAAATACTCCTAAAAGTATGGTATGCAAAGGTGCATACCCTTTATATTTTAAGATGCAAATACTGAACAGAGAGCCTGTCTTGTTAAGGGACACAGGCTGGATACCAGGAAGGACAATGTTTTATAATCTCATATGTCAGGGCACACTTAAGATGCTACTGCTAAAAAATTCATTATTGAGGTTTATTTTTAGGCCTATTTAATTTTCATTGATATGCTGATAGGGAAAGACCATTAATAAAAAAAAAATATTGAGTTCTTTCTCTTATTTTAGTGCCTGGCTTCTTCCCAATCCCTCCCTTCCCATTCCCCTGGTTGTATTCATCTCTTGTATTCTCTTGTCCCCTTCTCCATCTTCATTCATACAGTGAAGCATTGTTTGATTAAGATACAAGTGACTTTTCTAAGCCCAGGATTTGGCCTGCTATGTTTGACAACAGTGAAAAGCTTGGTTAAATTTTAAAGGCTCTCTGACTTTGTTCAGGAAGTAGGTTGTTCTGAGAAATAGATTCTGGCTGCAGGCATGAATGAAAGAGCTTTTTTTGTCTGGAGAACAGCTGAGTCTACAACAGGTTTCTTCAAAATGTCACCACAAAAAAAGGCTAGACCACAAAAGCAGGTAAAGAAACTGAAATCTGTAAACAGCTCTAGACTCCCACATTCAGTTCTTCAAGGTCTAATCTCCAGCATCACGGAGTGTTTGTGTCCTGGCCATTGAACCAGTGTTTTATCTCTTCACCTGCCAGGCCAGAGAATCTTTTAAAACCTTTCTGCATAATCTCCTAAGGGCAAGAAAAGTCCTTCTGGGGGCAAGGAAGGTGCAGAAATATAACAGGATCCTGACTGGGGAAGAAAAGAGGTCTCAAGAGCATGAATGTTAAAGAGGACAGCAAGTATGACTCCATAAAGGAAAGAAAGACACCATGACAGGGTCATAGCAGTGTTGTTTCACAATCTAAGTAGCAATTTAATAACTTTGCAGCTAAATGATTGCATCCACAATAAAATTTAATGGATTTCTCTGTTCAGTTAAAAAACAGATATTATCACACCATGGGCAGTTTTTGAAATTGAGAATGGATAACTGTACTGCTGGAGAAGTGGTTGATATGGAGGAATCCAGGAGCCTATGGGATATTCTGGTTTGTAGCACGTTCATCTCACTGATGAGTAAAATCCTCAATGAAACAGCTGAAAGAGGAGGAATCACTGAAGTCCTTGTAGCTGAGGATGCTTATGCAACCAGGACCTAAAAATTAGCTCTTCAACTCCACCTGCCCTATGTTCCTGTCTTCCTGTTTATTCCCCATTTGCTCCTTCATGCTCTGAGTGGCCATAGCATGTAATGACTTCACCCTGTCCTGAATGGGATTGAAAGGAGTATTTCCTTGCATCTCCTTCTTGTGGGAGGACTGTTACCCTCTGGGTATTTGGGGAATATCAGAAGAGAAGAAAACAGAGTCTGAATAAAGTGAGATAGAGCTGGGAGGAGACCCAACCCCAAACAACTAGAAAAAAAAAAGAAGCAATGTAATTACTGAGGTCTTCAGAGGACAAGAAGTGCCATTAGGCTTTTCTATCACATGCTACCATCCATCAGCCTACTTAATACTGTAACATTAAGCACCCCTTAAACTAATCTGGGAACTGGGATACTCTGGTAGCAAACATCTTTTTTAGTGGTGTCTGCAGCTCTCATACATTCTTATTTGTCAACCTGTTAGAAGGGCACATCAGTCCTTTTTTACTAGGCTTAAAAAATGATCCTCCAAGTCTAAAAGCTGCTCCAGAAGCATCTATTCTGTACTATTT
The DNA here is from genome assembly GCA_013400935.1 of Turnix velox. Taxonomy (NCBI): domain Eukaryota; kingdom Metazoa; phylum Chordata; class Aves; order Charadriiformes; family Turnicidae; genus Turnix; species Turnix velox. Next base: position 8,791 of record VZTY01030662.1, on the reverse strand, counting down.
AGAACAGTTAATTAAGAAAAAGGGAACTGGGTGATGCAATGATTAAAAATGCCTTGCTAAAATTGAAAATTTGAGGCAAGCAGATGGCCCTACTGTTGAGTTACAAAAATGGTCCAGAGCATTTTCAATTATACTCAGTGCATTCCTGGTGCCCTGAGGATTTTTTCCACTGTCTCTTCTTCAATGTGCTCTCTAAAATAAGCTGAACTGACAGGTCTCCACCACAGCAGAGTCATCCAGGACTTTTTTTTCTCTTCTCTTCTCTTCTCTTCTCTTCTCTTCTCTTCTCTTCTCTTCTCTTCTCTTCTCTTCTCTTCTCTTCTCTTCTCTTCTCTTCTCTTCTCTTCTCTTCTCTTCTCTTCTCTTCTCTTCTCTTCTCTTCTCTTCTCTTCTNTCTTCCCTTCTCTTCCCTTCTCCTCTTTTTGATTTTAAATAAGAAAAATCTCATAAAAAATCAGTGTTTGAGAGTCTAGGTGCCTTATCAAGTCTAGATTCTTGTGACCACAAACAGCTCTGTCATATAATTCTCTTTGTAAATTAATCAAGTGCTGTATTAAAACCCTTTGCTCCTTTAGCCTTCCTGTTTCTGTCACTCTTATTGGTATGATACAACACATATATTTTCAGGATGTGCAAAAATCGGTGCTGAATGCCAAGAACATATTTTTAATGGCAAAACCCCTTCAAAAGTCAAGGAAAACATTACAAGACTCCATACAGCTGAGCAAACAAAACAAATGCATCTCTGGGGAGAACAGCTGTTAGAAGTCAGTGGTAAATTCCAATTTAATTGGTTTGCATATCTTATTTTCTTTCTTGAGGGCTTTTCACATACTTGAATGTCACTTAGGTGAATACACTCCAGAAAAGGGAATGTTTGTCAGAAATACTCTAATATTCACAAAATATATCTGAGCTGTATATTCAGCCATCATGTTATTGGTTTGGAAATGATGCTGTTGAACAGAGAGGGCTCAGTCCCTCTCTCCATCTGCAGCTTAATGCAGCTCTGACAGAAGCAGTGGCTCTGGAAAACTCATCATCTTGTGTAATGCCCAGTCACAAGACCACGATCCAATGCATGAATCATAGAATCAAAGAATAATCTTTAAAGATTATTGAATTCCAACCCCCCTGCCATAGACAGGGACACCTCCCACTAGATCAGGCTACTCAGGGCCTTGTCCAGCCTGGCCTTAAACACCTCCAGAGAGGAGGCATCCACAACCTCTCTGGGCAGCCTCTTCCAGTATTTCACCACCCCCACCATAAAGAATTTCTTTCTTATATCTATCCTGAATTTACCCCCTTCCAATTTACATCCATTATTTCTAGTCCCATCACATATCTTATTTAAAAAGTCCTACCCTGCCTTTCTGTACCCCCCTTCAGGTATTGATAAGTTACTATGAGGTCTCCCCTGAGCGATCTCTTCTCCAGGCTGAACAACCCCAATTCCTTCAGCCTGTATTCATAAGGCAGTTGCTCCAGCCCTTTGATCATCTTTGTGGCCCTCCTCTGGACCTGCTCCAATAGCTCAATGTCCTTCTTATGTTCCATCTACCTTCTGCTTCTTCTCTTGCTATTGTGAATAACCTGGATGCATATAGTCTTTCCAATCAAACCTCTTACAGACCTGAAGGGTACAATCATGTGTAACACCCCCTTGAATGCTAAATAAATGATAACCACCCATGTTTAGGAGCAAGTTACATTTTAAGGTTGACAATTTTTAGGCCACCCAGCCCAGGCAGTTGAGAGTGCTATGTCCTAATACAAATTGTCTTCCCAAAGGTGCAGGTTCCCTGTCCTACATATGAAGATGAAGAATAAAAATTAAATTGTTTTAATCTCAGTTCTTTCTTCCATGAATGAGGATTGAATCACAGAATATCAGGGACTGGAAGGGACATCAAGAGATTATCTAATCCAATCCCCCTGCCACAGCAGCAACACCTAGACCAGGTCACACAGGAAGGCATCCAGATGGGTTTTGAATGTCTCCAGAGAAGGAGACCCCACAACCTCTCTGGGCAGCCTGTTCCACTGTTTTGTCACCCTCACTGTGAAAAAGTTCTTTCTCAGATTCCTGTGGAACCTCCTCTGTTCCAGCTTGCACCCATTGCCCGAGGCCCCATCATTGGAGGTCACTGAGAAGAACCTGGCTCCATCTTCCTGACACTCACCCTTTCTATATTTATAAACATTAATGAGGTCACCCCTCAGTCTTCTCTTGGCAAACATTACATTTATTTAGTGTATGATACTTGTACCTGAATGTAGATATTCTGGGTGCACTTTAACCCCCAAACACGATATCTGAAAGTAAACTGACTGCTACTGAGCAATCTCTAGTCCAATAAATTGCAATAGCTCTTTAACTGCTTTCTGAAAGAATAAATTATCCCCAGGAGTTGTCTGCACCTCATAAAGAGAGAAGAGGGATTTCTCTGCCAACAGTGTCAGTCACCTGTGGGGTCAGAGCCTTTCAGTACAGGCAGCCCCAAGCTCAGTGGGACATGTTCCTGTGATGCAGAGGCAGGAGCAGTGCTGGCCTGAATCACACCAATCCCCTGATGCCTATAAAAGACACTTCCTTCTGAGGTAAATGCTGAGGTGTCAGAGGATGTGAATGAGAACTAGACTGAACCAAAATATTTTAAGGCAGAGGGGAGAAAGAAAAACTTTAATTTGCATCTGAAGCATGGTGGAGATAATTTTAGTACCTTTTCTTTTAATAGACCGTTAAATATGCACAGAAGACTTCCGTGCATATTTAAAAAAAAAAAAAAGAAAAAAAATCAGTGAATGGTAAGACTATTTTGACAGATTAGCTCTTCTGAAGAAGTACACTCTTCATGATGATTTTTTAGAGTAGCTGGAGGAAACATTCACCTTCTGTAGGACTGATCAATGAATTGGCGTCTGCACAGTTCCACTGTAAGCTGTAATTTCCAGGAGAGGGGAAGGGATCAAAGGAGTAGTTGGCACATCTCCTAAATAACTGGTTTATATAAAAAAAAAAAAACTAAACCCAAATTACTTCTTCTGGTAAAACTTTGTTGCAGCCCAGAAGCAGAATTCCACTCCTTAGGATGCAGAGTAATTACAGAAGATAAATACATCATGACAAACACCATAGCTGGGATGTGATTGGTGCCCTTAGGTTTTAATTTACTTCCCCTAGACTTCTACCCTCTTTGACAGGATAGCAACTGAGAAAACATTTGGAAATCTGCTGCTTGGGATTTGAGAAAAACCTAAGAGATGGAAGCAATAATTGTGATATAACAAATGTGCCCTCCCAAGCACTCTGTAGTGCATTTCTATGTGCATCTCCCTGTTAGTTGGTAGGGTTTGAATAGGAAATGTTGCATTCATTACAAAAATCACCTACATGCAGTGTCTTTTTGTTATATCTAAGGTATAAATTTTAGTTGTTAGCACTGAGGCTGTGATAACTAATATTTTGCTTGTGCATTCTACCAGTGAACACTGGCAGAATATAAAAGCACAAGGAAAACTATAATTGTAGCAAAAGTGTGTAAGAACAGTCCTCTCTTTCTGTTTTAGAAATATGCACAATGTGACTTGACTTTGTCTTTCTTCTTTTATACCTCTGCTCTCCCAGTAATATGTCTGGGTGGTCAAATATTAAAAATAATGCCTTAGGGGGCCTACAGAAAGGCAAGGGTAGGATTTTTTAATAGGATATGTGATGGAAGGACTAGGAATAACAGATGTAAATTGGAAGAGGGGAGATTCAGGCTGAATATGAGAAAGAAATTCCTTATGGTGAGGGTGGTGAGACACTGGAAGAGGCTGCCCAGAGAGGTTGTGGATGCCCCCTCTCTGGAGGTGTTTAAGGCCAGGCTGGACAAGGCCCTGAGCAGCCTGATCTAGTGGGAGGTGTCCCTGCCTGTGGCAGGGGGACTGGAACTAGATGATCTTTGAGGTTCCTTCCAACCTAAACTATTCTATGATTCTATGAATAAGCATAATTTTCCTTCCTATTCCTCTACTTCCCATTTTGGAAGAAAAGTGAATGACTACTATAAGGAAGTGCCTCCTGTGAAATCAAACAGCACCTGGGGGCACAGATTTAATTTTATTCTACATCCATTAAGACAATTCTGCTTTTTTTTATCTGCATGGCAATGTGCCTCCAGGAAAAACTCATCTGCACCCTGACTTTTACACTCTGAAAGCTCTGCTGGTGGTAGGTACCAGCAGAGTGCAGTAGAACTCAACCTGAACCACAGCCATAACGTGCAGTGTTCCTCCCCTGCTGCTTCAGCGTGGTTTGTTGTCACCATTTCTCAGGCAAACTAACTGCATGAACCTTGTCTGTGAGAACATGTGGCAGTGAATTCAGGCTTCTAATAACTTCTGTTATTAGAAAATTCTGCTCCTACAGCTGATATACCCATAGATGTTTTAAAACATGACCAGTGAGCCCCAGCTTGGAAGCTCATCAGTCTGTAGCACAGCTCATCATTCAGCTATGCTAATTCACACCAGCCAACAGTGTGGCCCAATAATAAATTAAATCCCGTTTAAAGAGTGAAATAGAGCATTGTTAGCTCGAAACAAAATTTTAAATGGAAAGACATTTTTCTTTTAAATAGCCAGACAGAATACAAATTGGTCAGCATTAACTTGCAGCTTTCAAAAGCCAGGAAGAGCCCATGATTAATTACTTTGTATTTCCTTCTTCTGCTCCCTGTGCTTCTATAAGAATTCAGCTTTCTTCGGGGCATAAGATAAGATGCTGTATCTCTTGTTATTAAAAAAAAAAAAAAAGTTATAATGCAATGATTGAATTCTCTTTAGAACTGCAGTGTGCTGGTATGTTTCAGAGGGGATAAATACACAGCAAGTGTCTCCCTTTGCTAAACCTAAACCACTAAATGTTATCTGCATTACAAATCCCACAAAATGATGTGCAAGATTTCCTCTTGGACTGTGAGACTGATCATATTCACACATTACTGGGAATGGAAAGCATATCTCTAGCAGCACACAGCCTGACTGCTGAGCTTATTCTGGGTCTCATGCAAAGTCTACCTCACAAATGGAAGTATTTCCCTTCATGTCAACTTTGTATTAGACTCTGTGACAATCAAAATCAGAAGTCTGTGCTCATCTCCCTTCATATCTAGGCCCTAAAACTTTGCTCAAGTTTGTGTTACTCTCAATACAGTGCTCTTTAGCAGTAGTCAAAATGGGACTTTTTGTAGTTGAGCATGAAGTAATTGCTGAGGAAATAAGTAAAGTCAATGAAAAATGTTTAGGCAAAGTTGAATTTCCTTCTAAAATAACAGGGCGAGTGTTCAAACAATTCTTGTAGACCAGTCAAACCTAGTGCCACCATAAAGCAATAAAAAACATTTATGAGCCTATTAAGTCAACTTGTTTTGAACTTGGTGGAAAAGAAAGTCCTAAAAAATTCAGCATGAGAAGGGACAGCATATTGAAAACTGATCTGATGAGATGTAGATTTTTGCTGGTGAGAGTTTGTATCTAAGGGGTAACAAAATGAAGACATACAAGAACTAGGAACATAACTCTGTGTTTTGAAGAAGTGCTCATTGCAGTGTAACAGGGCAAAATAAGTCTGCAAGGTCAGTAAGGAAGAAAGCCAGAGAATGTTGAAGCTAAAGGCAAAGATATCATTTAAGGCTCAAAAATTTTGAGCTAAAAAGAAAAAAACCTATTATTTGACAACTGATGGCCTTGCCAAACTATATCCAGCACTCCCAGAAGCAGATATGTGAGCCCTGATGTCTGCTCCAAAGTCCAGCTTCCTAGAGGTAATCGTGATCTGTCTGAGCTCTGCATCCTGCTGCAGCTCTTAAGCAACACATTATTCTCTCTGTGAGATGCTCTAAAACACTCAAATAGGTCTCCTGTTACAGATTGCCTGGCACTCACCCAACCTGAAGGTGACTGTGTTGGTAGCAATATATGGAACTTAGCAGATAGAAAAATGCCTTTTTTCCAATGAAAGCTGCTAAGTTAGCCTATATTTGTTGTGGGTTTACCTAGCATATAGCCCTAGAAACCTGTGAAATTAATATATTTGCATATAAGTACAGATAAAAGTTCCATGCTTATATTATAAAGGGTTATTACGGAGTTTTGGGGGGAAATACCAGAAGAAGAGAAGTTGTATGATAAGCCAAAGTAAAGGTAAACCCATTTCTTCCCTTCCTAGGCTTCCCACACGTTCCTGAGAGAAGAAATCATTTACAGAACGAGCCCTACACCATGCAATACACTTCCCATTCCTCGCCGAGGGTTGCTACATTTGCAGAAGCCGCAGCCTCGTGACACATAGGCATAAAAATTGCTGAAGCTGTTCCCACTGACAGGAAAGCATTTTGTTTCCTTATCTTGCTCAGTTAAAGCAGTGCAAGCATTAGGCAGGGATCACACTTTATTTGCCTTAGCACTTCAATCTCGCTATTTGTTGCCACTACCTAAAGCATAGAGATGCAAATGAAGAGCTTTTTGTTGGCCTGAAGAGCAGATCCCACCTCCTGTGCAATAATCTGCACGTCTCATATTTTGGGAGCTCAATACTGATGGGATTCTGCTGTTTTTCCTCTCACTGCCCCCCCGTGAGTTCAGTGGACACAGAGCTCTGGGAAATGCCTCTCTAATTCACTAGTTAGTTGTAGAAAGAAAGTTAAGCTGTATTTATTTGGAGGTTGCTACTTAGCCACGTTTTGTTTCATAACACGCTGAGTTTCTGCAGCTCCTCTAGTCATTAGAGGCAGACTCATGCTCTTGCCTCTGCAAATCATGTCCTTTGGTTTCATCACCTCTGTTATCTTTTTGACACTCATCCTAGGTAACAAACTCTTCTGTGGTCACCCCCTGGCTGACTCTTTCTGCACTACGCAGAAACAATGGAAATCCACTGCTGTTTTTTCCATGACTGGCATCTTTTTCCATGATGCAGGGACTTGTGGGGAGAAGGGGGACACAGGAGAGAGCCGCTTCCCCATCTGTACCCCCTCAGAGCACGCATCTCCCAGATGGTCCCATCCTTTCCCTTTTCACCCACAGGGATAGCAGCCCCACACCATCCTCCTGTCGATGGGAGAGTTATTCCATGCCCAAAGCTAGGTAGGGGTGGGAGTTGTGTAGGACAGGCACGTCTTTGTCAGGGCTGGCAGCAGCCAGGTGTGGGTTGTAGGGCTGCTCCACCACCCCCGGGCNGCCTTTTCAGCTGGGAACTAAACCAGCAGCAATTATTCAAGCCAAGCACGTAAATCTGGCAGATCCCGTGGCCCTGCTTTGACGCAGCTACGCAGCGCAGTGTCTGGACGTGCAGCCCAGTCCTCCCCCCTTCCTCCCTTGTTTATCTGCCCCGTAGAAAGCTGTGAAGTTCCCAACTTCACCGGCGACNGACGAGCTGCAGCGAGGGGTTTGAGGATACTGGGGTGTCGGGGAGCAGAAAGGATGTCTGGGGGGAGGACGGTGACAGGGCAGCCCGGGCCACACGTTACATAAGGCGGTGGGATCCGCACCACTCCGCAGAGGAAGATGGGGGGGGGGGGGCAAACAGGGACC